>CAKNYM010012887.1:0-12090 GCA_932195095.1 Andricus curvator | reverse complement strand
AGTAAATGGCAGAATGCCCAGAGGTAGACCGCCGAAAGAATGGTTAGAATCTGTAAATGAGACATTAATCCGAAGAGACATAAGAAGTCATAGAAACACAAGAGCCTGCATGAAAAAATGCATGGACGTGAAGGAAGCTAGAGTAGTATGCCAGGACATAAAAGTGTGGCGACAAATAGTTTGTAAACAGAGTGACAATAGAATGAATGACGCCTAAAACAAAGACCTTGAAAACTAATGGGCCCAAGTGGGGAACCATACATAACAATTTTGTGAGGCTCTTCACGTGGGGTGGTCGCTAGAGAGATTGATGAGCAACCTGGGTCGGAGCAGTGTTGCGGAATAAACGTGTCATGTAAATAAATAACACGAGAATTCCAGATCAATCTAAAATATCTATACCTAACACCTATATACCTATCTACCTTATACCTATATACCTACCTAATTTACACCTATATACCTATTTAACCCCTACCTACTTACTCTATACCTATATACCCTAGAGTGGTCCAAAAAAAGCGTCTGTTTAAATGTTCATGGGCGCGTGGAAATTCGTATAGCCTAGGAAAAATCAGAATATGCCTATTTTTTTGTTTCGTTGTAGAGTCATTTTTCAGCTTGCTAAAATGTTTTTTTAAAATTTTTGTTAATGTAATGTAAAAGTGATAAAACTGTGAGTCCACTCTAAGGATTCACCTGCTTGGATTGGTTATGAGTTATTTATGATTTTATGGCGTGTTCGTGCCTTTACCTGGTTTGCCGAGTTCTGCCACTCTCCTTAAGGTCAATTTGTATTTCGAATTTCCAATAGAATAGGTTCGACGTAGCCGTTTATGACAGTCGTTATAAACGCTTCACCTGTATAGCCTACGGGTGAACCTATAGTTAAATTATCAGTTTTTACCTATTTTTCAAACTACACACAGTATACTCGGTAAAACTTTCACTCCACACAAACTTCACCAAAGCGTGCAAAGCGTTCACCGAATTCTGCAAATATTGAAATTCTGGTAGATTTCTCCTCGTTGTAGAATTGTTACATAATATTTCTGAAATATGAAAAGTTGACTAAATCCATCTTGAAATCTCGGAGAACAAATAACTCCAACATTGAATAAATTGTTTCATAACTTCTTATGAAAAATTGAACTTGAAAAAAAAGTTGTATTTTTACATGTTAAACTCCATAAGAGGAACAATTGCTTTTAGCAAGCTGAAAAATGACTCTACAACGAAACAAAAAAATAGGCATATTCTGATTTTTCCTGGGCTATACGAATTTCTACGCGCCCATGAACATTTAAACAGTCGCTTTTTTTGGACTACTCTAATATACCCATATACACACTACTATTTTCCAACCGAGCAAGTCACGCCTACCCCGAAAGGGAAATGGCTTAATGGTATAATAATAATAATAATAATAATAATAATAATAATTCAAGACTCATAACTCCTCATAACATTCTACAAAGATTGGTAGCTCTAAAAAAGTATCGAGAGGTGAAACTTCATCTTCAACTGTCCCGTCTGCCGCGTAAGATCACCCGCGGCTAGAGACCTGACTCCAAGGAACAGTGTTGCCCGATGTTATCTCGCGTAAATTTCCCGCTCTTGCTTACCTTCTAGGACAGAAGGAGCAGAAGCGGATGACGTACACGTTCCAGTTGCGTCGGGATTGGTTGATTTTAAATAACCATGATCGTATGATCGATAATTTCTTTGTGGTGTTTTAATACTGATTATTATATTTAATTGTATTAGTTTGTAAACTATGATCTAAAGACAAATAGCATTGGATGTGGAAATCCAACTTTTCAGGATAGTCGGATCTGCTAGCTATTTTTAATTTAAAAATCGGGGAAACTATTAAGTAGTTAACAGAAACACGGGCAGAGGGAGTAGAAGGGGGAGTGGAATGGGAGGTGTGGAGGAGTGTGAGTCGGAACACTTGTGGCGTGCTTTTGGTTATAATAAATGATGAGTTGCTGGTAACGCTGAGTTATTTATTTAAGGGAGAATTCCTTAATGCGAGTGAGACAGAAGTTGTGGTGTGAGCCCGGAGAAGTCTAGGAGTCAGGACCAGCCGAGCTCAGTTAAACAAATAGGAGGAATATTTGTTTACAAATTCAAAAAATTAATTTGAGCGGAAAAAACTAGTATTTTACCAAAAAATATAGACCTGAGTACAAAGTGTCTAGGACGATAATGGTTTTGCACGCCTAGCACAATCCAGCACAACTTTCAGATTTTTGAAATTCGCATTCTGAAAAATTTTGGATCCAAAAATTATTTTGGGGGAAAAAAACTAGATTTTCACCAAAAAATATAGACCGAAGTAAAAAGTGTATAAAACAACAATTGTTTTGCACGCCTAGCACAACCCAGCACAACTTTCAGATTTTCGAAATTCGCATTTTATTTGAGAATTCCACGGACAAAGCCCTTTACTACAAAAAAAAATAAAATAAAATAAAGAAAATAAGTCTTAAACTGTAAATAAAATAAAGATTCGTATCAATACGATTGTTGAGACTATTACAACTATAGTTAAAACATTTACACAATTAAATTTCTCTGAAATTATTTTCTGTTACACTTCTCAAAACAACAGCTGCCAACTATACTAAAACAGACTGACGGCACAACACTTCTATTTTAACTATGGTTGTTACCCATTGACAACTTTTTAACTTTTAGTTCATTTGAATTTTCGCGCGCCAACCGCGACCTTCGATGAATCGATACATCGGTAGGTCGATTAGTTGCTACTCACGCCGCAGCACCGCTCTCAGACGGTTGAGGCATTCGCTCGTGGTGAGCTCCTAGTCAGTACTGATCCAGTCTTCAACTGGTAAAGTTGACGTTTTGACTTTAGTCCATAATTTCGGCGATTTTTTTGAGATAAAGAGACGAGAGCCTCGCACTCGATCGGCGTTCCTTCGCGCTCGAGCAGTATTCGCGAGCTACCTGTTGTGCTACGACTAATTACTACGGAATAAACTGTGCTCGGAAATCTAATCTCGACTTACTCATTCGAAATCCTAACCCCGACTTAGTAATTTTTTCGAAACCCTAACAAAAAGAATCCGACTTATTAGCAACTTAGCGAGTTGTTTTTTTTCTCTGCCGATAAATTTAACACATAACGGTAAGTGCTCTGCCATTAAAAAATTAACCTTTGTCATGTTGTCATGGCAACGGCCATACCACGCTGGAAACACCAGTTCCCGTTAGATCACTGAAGTTAAGCAGTGTTGGGCGCGGTTAGTACTTGGATGGGTGACCGTCTGATACTACTGCGTTGCTGTTGGCGGTGGTGGGTGTGGTGAGCCCACACTTGTAGTTATTTACTACAAGAAACTATCCACCTAGAAACACTACCCGAATCGGGTAGTGTCACGCTTACCCCTTGAGGCTCGCCGAAAGGGAAATGGCTTAATGGTATATATATATATATGTTTCTGCTCTCCGCATTTCTATAACTTTTCTCTCTTATCTCTTTCCTATTCTCCTATCTCGGTCCTCTGTTAAGAGGATCTGGGAAGTTCTTATTTTATCTCTCGGTTCTCTGTTAAGAGGATCTGGGAATTTTTCCTTCTATCTCTCAGCCGTTTTACTCTCTCAGTCCTCTGCTAAGAGGATCTGGGAATTTCTCCTTCTATCTCTCAGCCTTTTTACTCTCTCGGTCCTCTGCTAAGAGGATCTGGGAATTTCTCCTTCTATCTTTTAGCCTTTCTACTCTCTCGGTCCTCTGTCAAGAGGATCTGGGATCCCAGTTGCCCATCATGATGGAAACGGTGACCACCAGGAAATGGCTTTTTGACTTCAGATGGACCAGCTCCAAGTGAATCGGCCGAGCCAACACAAACGCCGAGCTCTTGCTGACCAGCAAGCAAACCCGGGAGCCTACGTTCCTTTGCCACCTAAACAGAAAAACAGGAATCGCGGAGATCGCCGGAACCGAGCCAAAGGGCTCCCAGCCCACCAACCTTCAATTGAAAACGCGCCTGAAACTACCGACCAGGCCATTCCTCAGGAAGAGGTTATCGAGGAGCTAAACTTCCCCCAACAACTTGATCAGGTCCTACCAGACTTGGAGGGATATTCTTCGCCGGCCGATATCTCCAACTTGGGGAACGAGGAGCTCATTCCTCTCGAGGAAGTGTTGCGGGATCTAGGCGTCGATCTTCCGCCCGAGGAGACGTCCCCGCCACCCTCAGAATTAAAGAGCCGAGCCGCAGGAACTGCAGGTATTCACCCCTTAGGGGTGGAGGACCTATTGGAGCTGCGTGCCTCTCCCGTCGAATTCTTGCCTCCGAAGCCCATCGAATTTTCACTACCAAAATTGGTGTACTTTCTTTCAGCCATACCAAAGCCCCCTCCCAGGACAACACTGAGGGAAATCTCCAGCCATCCTTCAACGAGGGCGGAGCCTTCCAGAAAGCGGATACACGAGCCCGCAACTAACCTAACTCTCCCTGACACGAGTTGTTGCGAGAAACAGAGGCCAAAGTCTCGCCCTCCTCCACGACGCTCACCCAGGAAGTCGACGACTTATCCATCACCTCGCAAACACCAGGCTCTCGCACAAGTATACCGACGACCTCCTCAACAGGCCGTTGTTTCAAAAAAGGCTCCCAAACGTGACCTAATCCTTTCAAGGACCTACCGGACGCCTAAAAGGCTTAAATCCATTATCACCCGTCCCCAGCCGACTACAGTGTGGCGAAACCTTTTCGACCGATGATACTCTGAATCCATGATAATTTTTTTTTGTAATTGATAAAATAAATCCTTTTTACTATTGCTCTTTGAATAGTTGTAAAATTTCTTATCAAAACTAAGCCTCAGCTACACTGTTATCTCTTAAATTAATAATGTTCTTGAGAGATGACCTGAAATTCGCCGGAGAATCGTCAAAATAGTCAATAGTATCACAACAGAGATTAGCTTCTTTGCAGATTCTCGAGATCACAGAATTTTTGACCGTAATTAGTGCGATGGTATGAGATGTTGAACAGTATACTACTTCTTGATGATCTCCTAGGTACATGCAAGCTAATTTCTGACAGTAAATTAGGACTATCCTTCACATTGTTTAAGATGTTGTACAAGAAGGTCAGATCCGCCAACTCAAATCTTGAGCTTATCTGGGGAACATTAAGCAGGGCCCTAACTGCACCATAATCGTGGTCACATCTACACATAGGCATGCCTAGCTGCCGGGCCGCGAACTATGGAAGCGTATTCTAAATGAGGTCTAACAAGGGAGAAGTACAGTGTCCTAAGGGTGAGTAAATTATTAAACTTCAAGGCATTCCTCATGAACAAACCCAGGGACCTGAGTGTCTTGTTTATTACGTCTGTGACCTCTTCCTCATATGTTAAATTAGCTTGAAGGAGAACCCCTAGGTCTCTAACACATAAGACCCTCTGCAGCTCTTGGTCTGCGATTATGTAAAATTGTTCGCAGACTAGTTTTCTTCTCGAAAATTTTGAAAAATTTTTTGGATTCAAAAAATTATTTTGAGGAAATAAAAACTAGTATTTACCAAAAAATATAGACCTGAGTAAAAAGTGTTCAGGCCGATAATGGTTTTGCACGCCTAGCAATAATTTTTTTGCACGCTGAGCAAAAATCAGCACAAATTTTAGATTTTCGAAATTCGCATTTTGAAAAATTTTGGATTTAAAAAATGATTTCGAGGGAAAAAACTAGTATTTCACCAAAAAATATAGAACTGAATAAAAAGTGTGTAGATCGATAATTGTTTCGCACGCCTAGCAAAACCAGCACAATTTTCAGATTTTCGAAATTCGCATTTTGAAAAATTTTGGATTCAAAAAATTATTTGGTGGCAAAAAACTAGTATTTCACCAAAAACTATATACCTGAATAAAAAGTGTATATCATAATAATTATTTTGCACGCCTAGCAAAACGCAGCACAACTTTCAGATTTTCGAAATTCGCATTTTGAAAAATTTTGGATTCACAAAATTATTTGGTGGCAAAAAACTAGTATTTCACCTAAAAATATAGACCTGAGTAAAAAGTGTTTAGGACGATAACGGTTTTGCACGCCTAGCACAATCCAGCACAACTTTCTGATTTTTGATATTCGCATTTTGAAAAATTTTGGATTCAATAAATGATGTCGAGGAGAAAAACTAGTATTTCACCAAAAACTATAGACCTGAATAAAAAGTGTATAGCATAATAATTGTTTTGTACGCCTAGCAAAACGCAGCACAACTTTCAGATTTTCGAAATTTGCATTTTGAAAAATGTTGGAATCAAATAATTATGTGGTGGCAAAAAACTAGTATTTCACCAAAAAATATAGACCTGAGTAAAAAGTGTTTAGGACGATAATGGTTTTGAACGCCTAGCACAATCCAGCACAACTTTCTGTTACATCCGAGGATTTATTAATTAAATAGATTCGAGGGAATTTACTTAATCGACCAAATCTGGATGGTTAAATAATAAATACTTGCATGCAAGTATCGATAATTTGATGTGCCAATTCCCTGCCCTATTCATTCAGGGCTTTTCTAAAATTCCGTTGAGCTTGGGTTGTTGTTCTTGTTTTGTAAAATATTATTAGATATATTATTAAGTATGGTACATTTTTATATTTGAGATGACACAGGTTATATATATAGATTACATATCAAATGTGGTGTGTGTGTGTGAAGTGTAGTGTAATATTTGTCGATACTGTACATTACCAGATGTCAGCCCAGCAAAAAAGAAAGTATTGATACGAATTGAATTGAATAGACTAAGACACCCTGCAAATCCCGCTTTGCGAAACTGACGCATTGGACCTATGTGTCAATGCGTGTAAATTCGTGAAGACGGTACTTCAATTTTGAATCTTTCTATACGTACAAATATGGTGCCAAAGACTAAAGTCAGCGAATACACTTCAATGCGTCAGCACGCAAACGCCTTAACATTGGTCAATGCGTCTGAATTAGCGAGAGTAAAATACGCACTTGAATTCGCTCCAATGCGTCACGACGAATTTCAGCAAGTGTTTATTTATACAACTTAATCCGTGACAGGAAAACCAACGTGCGGGGCATATAGAATTTATTGTAAATGTTTAGTAAATTGTCTCGTACCTCAGTGGCGGGTACTGTGGACTGATACACGAGGGATCGCTGTTTCAAGTCTCGACGCATGCACTTTTTATTAATTTTTTTTCTAATTGACCTTGACCACGCATTCATGTGAATTCACACGCATTCAATTCGCGCTGTCTCAATTCATCTGAATGCGTCTCAATGCGTTTAAACGAATCAGAAAACGGGATTCACGCGCATTACGAAAATGTTAATTCGCCCCAATACGTATCAATCCTTTTTTTTGCTGGGAGGCGAAATGATGAACAAATTCTTGTTGCCCGAATGCTTTTATTAACCTACTCTCAAATGAGAGGCCTGAATTCAATATATATTTCGTTTATGCACATTTTAGTAATTTCACATAATATCCCCGGATAAAACGAAAAGAGAAAACCCGTTACTTTGGTTATTACCCTACTACATGGCTTTCTTTCCAAGCTAGGAAGTACTTACTTCTCCGTGTGCTTCTTGCGTATTTTTAAATTTTTTCTTTTAGTCAGAAAAATAAAAGGAATTTAGGAAACTAAAGTTCCAAAAAAAAAACAAATTGCCGCGAACTTAAACTGACTCCCCTAATCTATTTTCCAGCAATAGCGAAAAAAAAATTTCCGATTTTATTAGTTATTTAAAATCGGACCGCGACCGAAAAATCGAGACAGGTAAGGATACAACACCGAACGCGAAATTCCTTCCGACGGATTCTCAGTGTTTTCCGTCGGACGGCAGGCTTAAGAATGATTTATGATCGACTTTGAGTTACTGTCGTAAACTCTGAATCGATCAGTGGGGACGGCACTGCTTTTGACCGTAGAACACCTGTGGTCGAGCATTTGGTTGTATTTCACAAAATTGCATTTCTCACGCCCGATAGGTGCTGCCATTTTTATTTAAAGACTAGTAGGAGTTGAGAAATTTTAGGGTTCATTGCCCCTTTAAATTCCAATGGTTATAATTTCCTATAGTCTTGGAATCACAAATGGCATCTATTTGAAATCCTAAATTGAATTTTGATTTGCAATTCTATTTTTTATCGTCTCCTTCTCATTTCTTTTTCTCGTCGTTTATTTAAAAAATTTTACTTGTTGCCTTTTTACCTTTTTTTTCATTATCTGTAAAGTTTCTTTCATTTTTCCTAATTTCCTTTTGCTTTTCTTTTTTGACTGTTGCTATTGTGTTGTTTAATTATAATGTAAGGAGTGTGCGTGTGTAAGTCCACACACTAGCGCCTCAATCAGCTTAACGTCTAGTGATTGTGTATATGGGTGTCTCGACCGTGGGCCTCATACATGCTAACGTCACCGTGTGTCGACTATTCTTATTTCTATGGTTTCTTAGGTCTAGTTTAATTATACATTTTTTTGTATGGATAATTACATGTATATAATAACTGTAAGATGGGCGGTTGACTCGTTAGGTGCGATTATTATTTAATTTGAGAAATGTCAAATTCGCACCTAACAAATCACTCCCCTTTTTTCGATTGTCGTCCCCTGACGATCATATAAATGCTTTTTAGCTTATGCTGCGCATTTCATACTTTATCCCGCCTTTGCTCTGAGACCTTATCTTGTGATGAGAGCCCTTACGTGCTTCTACTGGTAGCAGAAACTCGCGATTTCTGCACCGTGAATTCAGTGCGAACGCTTATTCTTTACGAGTTACAAGTGCGTGTCGTCAGTTTCGAGTTTTGTGCTGTTTATCTTTTTATTTACAAGTGAGTGCCCTTTTCTCATAGAAGTTCTTTTTTTTCTTGTACGGTGAAAAAAAGGCTCCAGATTTAAATTTTGTCAATTTATCTTTTCTCATGCTTCTTTTAGTGCGTGGCTATTTGAATGCGTTACGACGAAAGAAGAAAGCGGAAGCTGTCCTGACCCGAGGTAGTCATATTGTTTAAATCTAAAGTATTCTACTTTTAACCCGAAATTTGATTTGAAAATTGACGTTATCTCAATAATTCAAGTGAAATGTGTACCGCAAAATCCGGCTAGTCATATCGAAAGATCGGTGCAATCAGTCCTGGGCTATTTTACACCGGTTTTTGACATTTTTAAGATTAAATGGTTTTTTTTTCGTTTTAACGCGCTAAAAGTGTTAATGTTTGTCTGTTTCAGACGTGTGAGTTATTGAGTACTAGAAATCGCATACGCGCGCTACAGCGCGCGTTAAACATTGCATTGTCAACAACTAATATAAAAACATACAACAAGATTAATATGATTCTAATTTTTAAAATTTGTACCGTTTAATCACTTTAAAAAAATTATTTAAAAGACATGGTTTCATTTTTCAAACAGATTTTTCATTTTAAAAATTTCCATGTTAACGCGTTGAATTTGAAAAATGGTTCCCTTTTACGTTGTAGAATGTGATATTAGTTAATTTTAGTTAAGGAGGAACATGCGCAAAATTAAAAAAAAATCAAATGTAAAATGACTGAAGAAATTACCAAACAAAATGAAAATTTCAGTCGTACCAAACCCGAAAAGTTAAAACATATTATTATAAAACACTCCAATCAAATCCATTTAATACGTAAGTTGTTGTAGTGATATAGATAGTGCTTCTTAATAATAGTTGTTTTTCTTTTTGTTCGAAAACATAATATTATGAATTATTTTGTAAACTGTAAAATTACGACGAAATGTGGCAACGTCGCGGAATATATACAGCATCTTGACTTTCGTAGTAGTCAACTGTAGTATTTGAAACGCGTAAAACATAGCGTTTGAAAGGTTTCGTAAAATCCATGGCAGTAAGATGTCACTTATGTTTATCGGCCTATGAAATTCGTACTTCTAATTATAAAACAGATAATGTGTACAACAAAGACGATTTCGACGTCAATGTCAATAATGGTTTATGTACGTTTATTCGTAAATATGTATGTATTTCTTTTTATTTATTTTGCGGATATTGCTTTTGTTATGAATTTCAAACTTAACAAATCACACTTTCGTCCAAATTTATATTTACAGGATTATTATGAAAATTGATTAGTTATAATACCTACAGGGAGATTTTTAAGTATTATGTATTTATATCATAATTTTGAAATAAAAAAAGTTCCGATTATTTATTTATCATGATTCATTATATTAAAATAAAAATTCAAAATTATCCATGGATGATTATAAATTAACCGGTTTTTATTTCGTAATTTATAATTCGAATATCCTTCACTTACAAATTTTCTATTTCAGGGTCTAATTTTTCAGCGTAAATTAAATTCCAAATCCCTACAAGATTAAGAGCGTTTCATTTATAAAATATCTTAGATTACAATTTCAAGGGATTTCCCAGGGTTTCAATATTTTTTCAGGGATTTTTAAAATTATTACGAATTATTTTGAATTGTTTTGTAGTCATTAGTCACTTTTGGTTAGAAATTAGTAGGGTTTCAAAGATTTGAAGAGATTTTCACTTATTATTATTATTTTTTTTTCAATTAATTTGGAATGCGCCCTGAATTCTTATTAATTTATCCTGGATTCATTACCCTTTGAGCGCGGAAAAGTATCCTGTGAGCGTGATAGAAAGTAACCTTTGGTCCTGATATTTTATCCCAGAGGGACTGTGAGGCCTGTAGTTAAGCAAATGTAACCGCCCGATGGAAACTTTATAAACTATTTGAAAAATTTTAAATGACTTTAACAATATATTCCAAACTTAAGGACTTTTGTTCAATTTAAAATATTGTTTTAGTCTGAAATTTGAAACTTGATATTTTTAAATTTCGAAAAAGCACAATTGCTTAATATTTATACATATTTGACTGTTCATTTAAAGTCAATAATTCTAAATCATTTATTCAAAACTAAACCAAAAACTAATTTTTGAGTGTTACAATTTTAATTGCTCTATTGAAAATTAATTTACAAGTAAAATTGTTTAATTTTTATGTATAGTAGATGTTGAACACTTGTTATTGTTCAAAAATTTGAAGTAAGTTAATAAGATTTTAGAAGTTTTCTAAAATTCAAAATTAATTTAAAATTTGAAATGATTTCAATAATTTTAGACGAAGTGTTTACAAATACCGGCAACATTTGACTACTCGTACCGAAATTTTGATACGAATAGCTCACGGCCTGATTTAAAACAAAATTCACATTTGTGCAGATTTCAAACAAAAATCTTAGAAGATTTCTAAGAATGGTGAAAGGTTTCGAAAATAACCAAAGAAAAACCATTTTGTTGAGACTCCTAGGAAAATTTGCAAATGAGTTTTTATTTTGAAAATTAATTCTAATAGAATATTTTAAAAAAATTAAAAAGATTTCCAAAATTGTCAAAAAGGAATTTGGAAGATTTTAAGGAATTATTTTTAATTGTTCAGTTTAAAAAAAATGTAGACGCTCAATTTTTAATGTTTCTATCTTGGAGTTGTTTAAAATGATTTGCAGCTCAGTTTTTAGTACTTAAATGGGAAAATGTTTAGCTTTAGAGTATACAAATTTTTAATATCACTGTTTCTGGCGTGAACAACAGATTTTTATTTATTTATTTACTGGTTGTTGGTAGTGCCCTCTGTTTCTACGTGCAAAACGATCAAAGTTGGTAAGTCGGGAATGGCCTTCAGAGTGGAGACCATTTCTTATAAAGGGGCTTGGGTGTACCCTGACGGGTCGGAGCGGACCGATACTATTTCCACTAAAGCAAATGCACCCAGGTAGTGTTCATACACATTTTGTTTTATTTGCCGATTTCCCACTTTCAGATACCGGTTGTCATTCCTCTATCTCTCTCCCTTTTTCTTTCTTTTTCAGCCCGTTCGTCTAAGCTCCAGAGCCGGGACAATTCGAGGATGCTTAGATTTTCTTTTGTTAATTTAAGTTTACTTCTTCTCCTTCTTTTTCTTTTTTGTATTTCATTTTTGATATAAAATATAGCCCCCACCTTTTTGTTATAACCTGTTCTTTTCTTGCGACCTTCCCTTGAGTTTTTTTTT
>CAKNYM010012886.1:0-20909 GCA_932195095.1 Andricus curvator | reverse complement strand
GAATCCCTCCGAAATCCCCTGTCCTCCTCTTACCTTATCTTTGGTCTCTTCATATATCTCCCTTACCCTCTCGATCAGGCCTCTCTCCACTCCCCTATCCTCCATCCCCTCTCACAACCTCCCCCTACCCACCGACGGAAAGGCGCCTTTTAGATCCACAAAAAACGCGTACACTCTCGACCCCTTCTTCGCTAATTCTCTATCCACAATGTGCTGCAGAACGTAGATATTGTCGATAGTACTCCTACCTGCCCTAAAGCCCGCCTGCGTCTCCGGCAATATTCCTTTCCCCTCGAAATCCTTCCGCAGCCTCTCCGCCACCACCATCGCGTATACTTTATACGCCGTATTCATTAGCGTCATTCCTCTATAATTTTCCTGCCTATCCCTATCTCCTTTCTTATACAGAGGTACTATTAACCCCTCTCTCCACCCTCGTGGCAATCCCTCCCCCCTCCATACTTTCTTCACTACCTCCTTCAGCCTCTCCCTAACCTCTTGTGTACTAAACAGCCATGCTTCGTTCTCTACCCCATCCAGCCCTGCTAATTTTGACCTTCTTAACTTCCTTATCTGTTTCTCTATCTCCTCGTCATTCAACTCCTCCATCTCTGCCTCCCCCGTTCTTCTACTCCCATCATCTCTCTTCCTTGAATCTGAGCCCTGGAACGATTCTTTAAAAAACTCCCTCCACTCCTCACTCCCTATCTTCTCGCTTATCCCTACTCTCCGCTTCCTAAACCTATTTATTATCTTCCAGACGTCCCCCTCTGTCTTAACATTTCCTAACTCCTCCTCCAGCTCTTTCTCCTTTTCCTGTTCGTTCTTCCTACACATCAATCTAAACCCCTTCCTAATTTCTACGTACTCCTCCCTTTTCGCAGTACCCTCTTTCCACTTCTTATATTTCCTCTTCACCTTTCTTTTCATCTTTTTACATTCCCTATCCCACCACGGCTTCACCATTCCTTTCTTCTTTTTAAATACCTTCTTTTGCACGCACCCTTTCACTTTCTCTTTTAAATCCTCCCATAGCTCTTCCATCGTCTCCCCTTCGAAGCGCACCTTCCCTAACTGCTCCTTATACTTCTCTATCGCCTCCCTCGTCCAGCTAACCCTCTCCCCCGTCGCCACTTCTTCCCCACCTTGCCTTCCGCCGTTCTCACCCCTTATCCACAACCCTAATGGCTGATGGTCTGACTCTACCCTCTCTTCTACTGCGAATCTCTCCATCTCCTCCCACCCTTGCATATTCATAACCTCCTTATTTATTAACCTATCTTTCGAATTCCTTTCGAAGCTCTCCCCTCGCCTGTAAAGGCCCCTTTCCCTCCCCATCCTCGCGTTAAAGTCCCCACCTAGTAACACGATACCCTCCTCTCTTTCACCTAACAGGTCATCCACCCTTTCTTTAATTCTTTCCATCCCATCCTTATTGTACACTGTCACAAACTTACTGCTTACCCTCCTATCTTCACTTTCCTCATTTGCACTCCCTCCCTCTCTTCCTCTCCGTGAGCTTCTTCTTCTAATCCATCTCTAACCCCCGTTATAATTCCCCCACTAGCCCGTCCTTTCTTCTTCACTCTGACCGCCTCCTGGAGTCTCCACCTATACCCCCTTGGCAGCTTTGGCTCTATTCTATCCCATTCCTTTCTTTCCACCCACGTCTCCACCAGTCCTACCACATCAAATTCCTGGATATACCTCCAGAACTCCTCATCCTTCTTCTTTACCCCTGCTACGTTCCAGTAAAGCACCTTCACAACTCCTCTACCCTGCATTACCCCTACCCCCCTACTTCCTAAGAAACAAATTCCCCTGCACTTCCTTCAACACCTCTTTCGCCTCGTCCCACACCCACATTGTCACCCACATTGTCGTACAGCATTCTCTGTGCATCCCTTTCCTTTCTTGTCAAGTCGTGATCGATGAAAACTTCCTTATCTTTTATCCTATTTTTATTTCGCATTACCCCCAACTTTTCTTCCCAGCTCTCCACCTCCACAACCGCCACTTCTTTCTCCTTTCTCCCCTCCAACTTAACTTTGCCTATCCTGCCTTTATTCCACCCTATGCTCTGTAGCAGCGCTTCCACGTCCTCCCTTTCTTCCCCGCTCTTCATCTTCAACCCTCTTACCACAATATTATTTCTCCTGTCTGCCGTCTCTTTTCTCTCCTTTCTCTCCATTCTCAACTCCATTGCCCTTATCCTTTCCATATCCGCCCTCTCCTCCTTTTCACTCCTACGCTCTCCCACTTTCTCGTCTATCATATTCCCTACCCTCTCCCAAATACCTTTATTCGCGCCCCCGCTACCCCCGTCTCCTATTTCCATTTCCGTCCTGCCCTCCACCTTCTCAAGCCTTTGTTCCGTCCTTTCTTTCCACACCCTAATCTCCTCTTCCATCTGTTTTATTTTAACTTCTTTTTGTTTTCTTTCCCTCTCTAACCCATCTACTCTCTCTCTCAGCTCTTTCACCTCCTTTTCCCATTTCTCATCTCTGATTCTCAAGTCCTCCCTCATGCCTTCCATCTGTTCCTTGGCCCCCTTACGTCCTCCCTCAGCCCCCTGCTCTCGCCTAATAACATCCCGAGAGCCTCCTTTTCCAACTTCCCCTCCATTTTTTGGGGGGGTGACCTACTTGTTATCCCGCTTTTTTTAAACGGGCTCTCGACCTCGCTTTTCTCCGGACTCTCTTGGCTGTCTCTCTTCCTTTTCAAGAGATCCTCCCCGTCACTTGCGCTCGACGCTCTCTCCCCTATCTTCTCGCTTCCTTCGTTGCCACCGTCCCGATTTCTCCCTCTCACCGACGCACCGCTCGACACCGGGCGACGCGTTGCTGGCCGTCGTGGCTTGTGGAAAACTCCCTCCCCGTAAGTTTCGCTACCAGCACTGCCAGTACTCTCGCTGCCCACCTCCCGCTCTGCCGACGGTAACTGGGACCTCTCCATGCAGTACCTGTTGGCGTCTTTCGCCGCCAAATTTTCCTTTTATTTCCCTTTTTATTCTTCAATTCCTCACAGTCCCTCCCCTTCTCTCCCTTAACATCCCCTAACTCTGCGAGAACCACCCCCCACCCCTCTAAAGCCCAAGACTCCTGACCACAAACTCCCCCGATTACTTGCCAACCTAACCTCACTTTCCCTATCCCACTAAATCCCATCTCACGCCCACGCTGAAACTCTCTTTTTATCTCCCCAATTCACCCCACACAACCCTACTCACCTCCTCGGCTTCCACCCTGACACTCCACTCACACCTTCCACACAAAATCCGTAAAATTCTCTCACCACCTGTCACTAAACACGTTCTCACTTCCGCCAGCAACATGCCGCCTAGGTTATAAATATATGAGTTTCACAAAGTATGTTAGTTACTCACTGCCATACTTCGAATTATAGAGGTTATCATCACGGCGGAGCTTATAATATACTTCGAATTATCGACAAATCGAATTATCAAGAAATATTAACATGGAAAACATCGAGTTCCAGGCGGAACCAGAAAAAAGTTCGAATTATCCAAAATTCGAATTATAGAGGTAGGTTTCCTTAGTTAGGTTTCCCTAGTTGAACCTGAGAGCTTGTACAAAAAGGTTTCAAATTTTAATTTTTCAAACTTATATTGAAATATGAAATTTAACTGCGCATCTTCTTTTCCTCATGAAAAAACTTATAGCACGTTTATTTGTTGAAGTAAATAGGAAAAGCTGCTAATTTCTTTTTACCAAATGGCCTTCTTTTAGCTAATTTGACTTTATTCTATGTACACTTGTACTTGTACACGAATTACAAACAAAAGAAATGAATTTTAAACCAAATTTTTTAATTCTTAAGCAAGAAGAGTATTAATTGTGTACCAAAAAAGACGAGTTTTCAACAAAATACACGAATTAATTATTAACCAAACAGTTGAATGAGATTGAAGTTTCAATAAAACAGTTAGCTTTTCAGCCAAAGAGATGAATTTTCAGGTAAGAAGCATGAATTTCCTACTAAAAAAGAAAGCAATTTTAACAAAATAGATGAATTTGCAATTAAGAAAGATAAACTTTTCACGATATATGGAATAGTAGAATATTTAGTTAAAAAATTAAATTTCGACATTAAGCCATTTCCCTTTCGGGGTAGGCGTGACTTGCTCGGTTGGAAAATAGTAGTGTGTATGTGGCTATATAGGTATAAGGTAGATAGGTTTCTAGGCGTTAGGTATAGATATTTTAGATTGATCTTGGAATTCTCGTGTTATTTATTTAAATGACACGTTCACTCCGCAACACTGTTCCGACCCAGGTTGCTGATCAATCTCTCCAGCGATCACTCCAGGTGAAGAGCCTCACAAAATTGTTATGTGTGCTTCCCCACTTGGGCCCATTTAGTATCCTATCGATAACCTGCTTACCCTTATTTATGCGCCTATCTAACTCTCTATCTATTTTTCCGTCGCTAGTGAATAGGCTACCCAGATATACGTACTTGTCAACTTATTCTAATCTCTCATCATTTAGGACAATGTTGCACATTGTTTTCTCAGTTTTTCCTTCAAACACCATGATTTTTGTTTTATTTACGTTAATTTTAAGGCCCATGTTCTTCATGTTTGTACTAAGTTTATTCAACATTCTTTGGAAGTCCTCGATTGATTCTGCCATAATAATCTTGTCACCTGCGAAAGCTAACCCACGTACCCTCACTGTTTCGAGATCTACACCTTCTTCGTCGAAGAGGGCCATTCTTAGACACTTATCCATAAATATGATAAATAGCCATGAGGACATAACGCATCCTTGTTTCACGCCTTGCATAATATCGAACCAGTCACTCAGTTTCCCATTTACTCTTGCACTCGCTTTACTACCTGTATATATTGATTGTATTGCTTGTAGGAGCCATCCATTGACTCCGTACTCTTTAAAGACTTCCCAAAGTTTACTTCTATTTACCTTGTCAAATGCTTTTTCTAGGTAAACAAATGCACAGAAAACTTTCTTTCCTACTCTTAAGCTTTTATCTGTGATCTGTCTGAAACTAAATATCTGATCTGTACATGATCTTCCTGGCATAAATCCACTTTGGACTTCCCATATCTTTTTTTCTGTAAGTTTCATTACCCTACGAATGAGTATTTTTGAGTATATTTTACTTACGCTACTTAGTAAGCTGATACCTCTCTAATTACTGCAGTTGCTTGTATCTCCCTTTCTTTTGTATATTGGTACGATATTCGCTTTTCTCCAATCGTCTGGGACTTCTCCCATCTCGATACATAAATTTATCAATTCGCTCAACCTGTGAGGTATGTCTATATCATATAGCATTTCACCTTTACTGTTTCTCATGCTGACAAACTCTGTACTTTTACTTTCTTTTATCAGTTTAAATAATAGTTTCATAATTTCTTCAAAGCTGTTTTGTATTTCCTCTCTTCTTCTGTTATGATTTTTTCTTTCGAGTCTATTTCGAGTCTCTTTTTCGAGCCTATTTCTCTCCTCATCGCTAAGACCTGTGATTTTTAATGTTCTTTCATGCGCTTTTTTCTTTTCTTGCTGGGCTGCTTGAATTTCAACATTCCACCAGGCATCACCAGACTTTCTTCCTACAACTGCCGTACCAGACACTTCAATGGCAGTTTTAACAATGATGTCCCGTAACAAAGTTCACGCGTCCTCTATATCTTTATTGCTTATAAGCGGTTCCCAAGTTGCCCTGTCTATGCGTTCGCTTAACTTCTTTTGAAACTCTATTCGCACTTCCGGTTTCTGTGAAAATTCAATCTTTATTCGCGTTTATTTCGTTCTTTTTGTTCTCTTTCTTCTCCATCCCTGCCCTAAGTTTATTTTGGAGACTAAAAGGTAATGATCAGTATTGCATTCGGAACTCTCATGACTCTTGTATCTTCGACTAATTCTCTTAGTCTTTCATCCGCAATAACGAAGTCAATTACACTGCGGTCATTTCCTTTACACCAGGTGTACGTGTGGATCATTTTATGTAGAAACCAAGTATTGGTAATAAATAGGCCCTTTTCTAAGCATAAGCTAACTAATTTTTCCCCGTTATAATTTTTTCTTGTTGGATACCGAAAATTACCTAGCACCCTTTCTGTATCTTTTTCCTGACGTTGAACGCCTACCCATCCGTTCATATCTCCTAGCAGAATTATTCTTTCACCTTGATCGCAAGTACTTTTATATCATTTAGAGTGTCCCAGAAGGCGTCTTTGACTTCTCGTGGCTCACTGTCAACTGGGGCGTAGCACGCTATGATAAATAATCTTCTGATTCCTACCTTCATTCTAACCCACAGCAATCTGGGCGACACATATCCTTGATCTTTGAGATGCTGTCTTGCTTTTTCATTCATAATTAAACCGACCCCTTGACTACCATGTGATTCACTATCTACTCCTGACCATATTTCAAAAACCGCCTTTCAACACCCCATTTTCTATGTTTCTACTTTAGCAACCCTTTTTCTTCGTCTCAGGGACACATAAAATATATAGTTTCCTTGCATGCATAGTTTCTCGTAATTCTCTTACCTTAAGATCATTCACTTCTCTAGCATTCCAAACACCCAGTCTCCATTCATCGCCTGAAACTCGAACTTTACGTTCACCGTGTGTATGCATTTCGTCAATCAAAGTTTCAGTCCATTCCGAGGCTACCCTATTGTTTGTATTATTCATGTTTAGATTGTACACCCAACTATCACCTTTATGCGCGAAATTTGTTTCGGCAATTATCAATTATTATAATTATCATGTTGATTGCAAACGGTTTATCCTACGAAACAACTGCAAGAGGCAAAAAAGTTTTATTTTTGCTTAGCGAGCTGAAAGTGCTGTTATAAATTTGCATTGTTAATGAAGAATTAAATTGTTTCCAAATAATTCTTTACAAAAAACCTGACCAAGATTTCGAAACTCGGGAAAATCGAACGTTGAAAAAAAATTGGACGAAACGTAAAACAAAATATACCTTCGTATTCACCTTGACGCGGCCGACAAATTTGTCTCATCAAACTTTTGCATTCGACAATTATTACTCAAGATAACCAATAAAAACTTAGACAATTTTCCGATCGAAAATCGAAGTTTTATAAAACACAACTCGCGATTATGCGGCCGTTTGTTCACATAATAATCATTGTACATATAACAATTCATCGGCATATATCAATCAATTCATATATATAAATGGCAATTCAGATGAAGGCATAGCAAGTGGATCAAATAGCATGCAAATAGATCAAGAAAGATTTGATAGTAATAGTTTTGGAGTCGAGTAAAATGTAAATTTTAAAGTTGAATTTGTGTCTCCTTTTCTCTCAGCGGGTTTCTAGAGTTTTCAGATAAGAAAAAGTGTGGGATTTTTGGTTGGGCGTCAGGTGGTACGGAAGTAATACCGAGGAGGGAAGTTAGGATCTGGAATGCCGCAAGCGGGGGAATCAGATTTCTGAATAGCTTGTTGAGCTGGATTGCACACGACACTTGACTTACCTAGTAATTATTTCTCCGGATCTGCAATAATTACAAAATTGACAGTCCGTTTCACAGTCCGCTCTACTAAGAATTTGCTCTCTGCGCACTGGTAAACACAAATGGCCACTTACGGCGCGCAAAATGAAAAATGAATTTCGTGTTATATTTCTAAATTTCGATAAAACACATATTTGAATGGACGCGCATGTAGAGTATTGTCAATAGAATAAAATAAATACACTTCATGAATCAATACGTATAAAAATTCATTAAATTTACTATTTTTCAATCAGGTTAGGACGCAAATAGGATCACGGACGCAAATATGTGCATTTACTTTATTTCCGGAGTCGAACTTTTTGAAAGGACGGATTTCGGATATAAGCGGACGATTTTCTCGTTTTACTTTACCAAAAATAATTTCAGGCACTGAGTTCCGGACTAATTTCGGATCAAGTCGGACTCTTTCGGGAGTGGACGTTTACGTTTCGATGAATTTCGGATTAGAACGAACTATTTTCCATTTTTAGTCCGGAAAGATTCCGGACATAACTAGACAAATTTCTTACTTTTCGTACAGTTTTCGGGCATATTTCGGAAAAAAATCGTGAATCGAATTGATTTCGGATAAATTCGGACCAATTTCGGAATCCGAAAGGGCATAGCACGATAAGCATGTATAAGCTGCCCCCGGCCGAATCTGTTCGACATTTTCACACATAATCAATTCCCCGAAAGATTATATCTGAGGAATGATTTTTATGGGAGTTATGTGGGTGAGTAGAAAAATCGAAAAAATATGTGAAAGTTTGAGATAAATCGGAGAGGCTACCCATGGTTACAAAAATTAAAAATCTCCAGCGTAACACGTTAAATTCACGTCCGCTGATGTGTAATGAGGAGTCTGCAAACTCACGCTGACATTGGACTTGAAACACTTTGGAAATGCTCGAAAATCAGATAAAAATTGTCCCAAAAATAATAGAACCTTCTATTCATCCAATATTCTCATCTGATGTTCTTTCATATTTCATTTATTTTGTCTCCTGAACTTGTTCCTATGATATTCTCTTGTTTTTTCTAGCTCCTCAGACAGTTCCTCACTGAAAAAGGTTTTGGTATTGAAACTGTTCCGGATTCGTCACCTTTCTTTTTATACCCTGATTTTCTAGTTGCGCGTATGGCTTTGACCGGTCTCTCTCTCTGCTCGCTCCTTCGGTTATATATTTTTGGCATTGCCTTTCCGAACTTGACATGCTGCGGACTTTTCTTCCTTTTGCTCGTTTTGTCAAATCTCTCGCATTCTCGCAGCTAAGAAAGCAATTCCTCGTCGTGTAGGGTAAGGTATCGGTACAGAAATAGTAGTTGAGATTAGAGAAGCTTCAGTCACTTGTTTTATCATTTGAAGTTCTTCCTCAGATCTTCTCTTGTTTTTTCCTTGTTTATATTTGAGAAACTCAAGTCATTTGTTTTCTCATCTGATTTTTTTCCCCCGACCCCGATCTTCTTCTGTTCTTTCTTCGGTTAATTGACTGATTCCTCACAGTATAGGGCAAGGTTTTCCTTGAGGAATAATGGTCTGGATTCGTGATTCGTCATTATTTCGAGTTGAATACGTTACTTGTGCTTTCATTCGTTTTGTCACCTGAACTTGTTCTCTTGTCGTATGCATTCCTTTTCTCATCTGGAGTTTTTATTTCGATCTTTCTTTGTTCAAATGATTAAGCGAATGACTGAAGCTTCTCTAATCTCAACTACTATTCCTGTACCGGAACCTTACGCTGTACGATGAGGAATTGTTTTCTTAGCCGCAAGAACGCGAGACATTTGACAAAACGAGCGAAAGAAAGAATAGTCCGCAGCATGTCAAGTTCGGAAAGACAATGCCCAAAATATGTAACCGAAGGAGCGAGCAGAGAGAACGATGGTAGCCTCCGCAACTCCTCACACCACTTCATGCCGTGGCAAGCGCTCATTGGCAGACGAGTTGAGGCTCAAGGACTACCTGGCTATTTCGGAGCCGGTCAAGGCCATACGCGCAAACAGAAAATCAGGGTATAAAAAGAAATGTGACGAATCCGGAACAGTTTCAATACCAAAACCTTGTTCAGTGAGGAACTGTCTGAGGAGCTAGAAAAAACAAGAGAATATCATAGGAACAAGTTCAGGGGACAAAATAAATGAAATATGAAAGAACATCAGATGAGAATATTGGACGAATAGAAGGTACTATTATTCTTGGGGCAATTTTTGTCTGATTTTCGAGCATTTCCAAAGTGTTTCAAGTCTAATGCCAGCGTAAGTTTGCAGACTCCTCATTATACATCAGCGGACGTGCATTTAACGTGGTACGCTGGAGATTTTTAATTGTTTTAGCGATGGGCAGCCTCTCCGATTGATTTCTACTTTCACATATTTTCCACATAATTCAAGGTATTTTTAGGCAAAAAACAGTGATTGTGCCTCAAGAATTTCCCATTTAAACAAAAAATTGAAAAATGTTTGAAAATTTGTTTTGACCTTTTCTTTTTGTCTAAAATTTCCCATAATTTTTTCGAAACATAAAAATGATTTCACAGGTATAATCTTCCGGGGAATTGAACCTCACATTAGTACCAACTCAGGGTGAAAATGTCGAACAGATTCGGCCAGGGGCAGCTTATACATGCTTATCATGCTATGCCCAATAGCAGGAATAGGTTCCGATCATAAACCCATAACTATAAAGGAAAATTCTAGAATATCATAGATTTGAATACAAGTATTGCCTTTTCCTAATCCAGTGCATCTGCCTGACGCGCAATTAGAGAGTGAGTCATAAATTGTGAAAAACATCCTCACTGTAGAGGCTTTAACGCTCCAAAATAACAATTTGATTTTTTTAAATAAAGTTTGTCTCCATGACACACTGTTTTCTTTATTTCAATATAACTTTCAGTCGGTTTTTTAACAATGGTTCTTCGAGGGGTGTACTAGTATATGTCACTACATGTGGAATAGCGTTTGTACTTACTTTTGTTTGTATACAGAAAAGGCAGAGATTTGACGGTATACATGATTTTATACAATCTAAAATACCACATTTATGGGCGGTGTAAAATACAATTAACCCTATCGCGCCGTATCCTATGTATCCTATCCATTCTAAAGATTTTTCACTCCATGTGCGTATTCGCCTATGACTACTTATCTTACTGAGCATATTTTCTGGGTCATCTAGACTTAATCTCGAACGCATTAGCTCATTATTGTCTAATTGTTGAGGTAGCTGTATTAATCTATCCTTCAGTACTTCTATTTCTTCTTTGTTGTAGTTTAGTTTATATGTTACATTAGTGATCGCTATTTTATGTAGAGTTTTAACGTCTGGTAATCTCAAATCTATATTATGTGAGTGTAACTTACATCCTGCTCCTGTAATGAGTGTCGCTTGTTTTAATTTAATAGTATTTATTTCGTGTCCGCATAATGCATCAATTTCTAATTCATGTGTAGGAATTATGATATACCCGTTTTGTACATATATGAAGGTTTCCTTATGTAGCAAATAAGGTGATTGATTACATTTTATTTCCGCATAACGCTTCAGCAAGGACGAGTCACAATTCTCGGTGTCTATCAGTCTATAATTGGGTTGTCTTCTTTCACATATGTTATATTCGTTAATAAGGATAAGGTACTCGTGGTCTGGAATGATTGCCAAGAACGTGTTGTGTGTTTTCTCAGGTATAGGGATAATGTGTTTGATTATACCTTCTTCTTCCTCTAATACTGGTATTTTGATTACGTATGTAAGTAACCCTTGTATTATGAAATTTTGCCCCTGATCGGTGAGGATTGTTTTTGGTGCTCCAAATAAATATATGAAATGGTCAAAGAGCCCTTCTATTATAGATTCGGATGTCGCTGTTTGCAAGGGTATTAGCATCAGATATTTAGTTAACTGGTTTGAATGCTTAGGATGTATTCTTTGCGTGAGTTAGTTATTGGTAGTGGTCCAAATATATCCATAGCTACCTTGTCATTGAGGTTAATTGGCGTATCTGGAATAATAGCCTCTACTTCTCGCCTAACCCTTGTTGTTTTCTGGAGTTGATAGATTGGACATTTTTTTACATAGTTAATGATATCGTTTTCCATGTTTTTCCATTCACCCAATTGTCTAGCTTTATCGATGGATTTTGCTTCTCCGAAGTGCTGCCCAGTTATGGATCCGTGAGCTTCTTTAAGGATTTTTCATTTTTCGCTCCTTAAAGTCAGGTAATATGATTATATTTGGATCGTTCGAAGGTCTTTTCTGGAATTTCTTCCACAATTTCCCTCCGGCATTGGATTTCTTGATGATTTGGGTTGGTGTTTTATTGGTTGTACATACTTCGTAATTCGCGTATAAGTCCTTATCGTACTCCGCGGTGTTGTTTTCCTCTGTTTTATCAGCTTCCTTTGTAGTTGCTACAGCAATTTCTTGACTATTCGTTGGGTGGCCTATCTCTTTTGGCAGAATTGGTTTTAAGCTGTTTTTTAGTTGGAGGATTTCTTCTTCAGCTGTACTTGGGATGTCTTGTTCTAATAGCATTTCTTCAATACTACGCAGGGTTGGTGAAAGTGATACTTTTCCTCTACTTTCTTCCTCTGTCTGGATCTGTGGTATGGTGTGTTTAGATCTCTATCTTTTGTGATTATTTCGTCAATGTCCGGTAAATCATTTTCTAAATCCTCAATGTTTATCCCGGCTCTTTCCATTGCTTCTTGCAAATTATCATGAATGGGTAATAGTCTGGACAGGCAATCAGCCAGTTTATTTTATTTTTCCTTTTATGTAATCTATTGATTTGTAATTGAACTCTTCTAATCTTAACCTCCATCTCAGTAATCGAGATGATGGGTTTTTTACGTTATGCAGCCACTTCAAAGCTTGATGATCAGTTTGAATATTAAAAGTTCTTCCTTATAGGTATTGTGTGAGTCTTTGCGTAGCCCATACGATAGCCAGAAGTTCTTTTTCTGAGGTAGAATAATTTTGTTCTGCTCCGTTAAGTGTTCTTGATATAAAGCAACAAGGATGGCTTTCTTGGCTTGATACTGCTCCTAACCCTACATTGAATGCATCGGTGGTAAGGGTAAATTCTTTATTATAATCAGGAAATCTCAATACTGGGGCCGTATATAGGGTGTTTTTCAAATTATCGAATGCCTCTTGGTGTTTTTCCGACCATTTGAAGGGATTGTTTTTCTTTATCAGTGTTGTTAAAGGTTTGGCAATATGCGATAAATTTTTTATGAATTTTCTATAATATCCTGCGAGTCCTAGGAAACACTGTACTGTTTTGAAGTTTTTTATGGCGTCTATTTTTGCTGGGTTTGGTTTTACACCTTCATTAGTTATCAGATGCCCTAGATATTCGAGTTCAGGCCTCAAGTATTCACATTTGTCGGGTGTAGTTTTAACCCGACTTCAGGTAGGCGTTCAAGTACTAGTGTCAGGTTTTTATTATGTTCCTCTATAGTACTTCCGAAGATAACTATATCGTCTAGATATACAAAACAATACTTTCCTACCATTCCCCTTAAGGATCCGTCCATTATCCTCTGGAACGTGGCAGGAGCTTTTTTTAATCCAAACGGCATTCGTAAAAATTCAAAATGTCCTTCGGGGACCTTTTATTTGATACATTCCATCTGGGATATGAGGATGTTCTTCAATACAGACTTCTTGATTTGTTGCATCGAGTATTGTTATCTCGTTTACCTGGGTTGTGTGTGGGCCTATGTACTCTCCATCATCGTGCAATGGCAGTTTGTCATTTTCAATTATCAAATATTCTCGTGTGATGGAATATATTTGATTTTGTCTGAAGAAGGTTGTCCTATTATTCCTTCTTCTGGTAATGGGAACTCATTGTGGACTACATGGAAAAAATCTTTTTTCCCAAAATAACATATGTGGGTTGCTTTCCATGCAGTATGTTTATCGTTGCCCATAACAAAATTTTTCTTATAATCGAATAATTTTGCATGAATAGGTACTTTGTTTTCTTTGATTATAATAATTGAAGATCCGGAATCAACTAATAATCGATATGTTGTTCCGTCACTCCTTCTTCCCAATATGGATTGTAGTCTTCCACTGTTGCTTGGTATTCGGCTGTCTCCTCGTATTGTTCTTGTTCTCTTACCTCCTCTGGGGTCATAGGTACTGAGTGTAAACATTCTTGTTGTTCTTCCTCCTTCTCTTCTTGAATGTTCCTGATGGCTTGTTGTGGTGGTCTTTTTAAATATTGTCCTAGGGGAAAATTTGTTTTGACAAAGCATTAATTAGCGAAGTGTCCAGCCTTTCCACATTTACGACAATTCATTGTGGATTTGTCTTGTGATATCTGGTTTTGTCCATTCCTTTTATGTAGGTTGACGTTTGATTGGGATTTTTGTGGTACACATTGTCTAACTAATGGCAGTGGGCTGTGTCTCACTGGTACTCTGAATGTGGCACTGCTTCTTGTGGGTGTGCTAGTCTGAGCTTCTTTAAGCCACATTTCCATTTCTATCGCGTTGTTTTGTGCATCAGCGAGATTGGAAGGTTTCTGTGCTTTCACTTGTAATCCAACTGCTCGACGTAAATTGAGTAAATATTTCTTTAAACATTCTTCTTCTTCAAGATCTATTGCTATTCGTCGCTTCATGGGTTGGATGTGAGCTGCTTGCTCTGCGTACTTTAATTCGTTGACTATTTGTCTGTATCGTATATTATAATTCTGAGTGGTTTCTGTAGCTCCTTGCTTACAGATATCTAATTTGCTTCGAAGAGCGCTTACTGAGCCTATCTGTTTGAAATTCGAGCGTAGAGTTTCATATAAGGTGTCAAAGTCATTAATCTGTGTGTATCGGATGCGTCTTTCTGCTTGTTGTGTTATTTTTTCGGCGAGTATATAATCTAGTAGCAAGTCTGGTTGAGAACACCTTCTATGTGCTTTCTTGTCTACTTTAATGAAATCCTCCACTCCTATGTCATCTTGTCCGTTTAATGGCTTGATAGTCCTAATCACGTCTTTAGCGGGTATGTTGTTTACACCTGGCATCGGCTGACGTAATGGAAGGTAATTAGGTTCTTCTTCTTCTGACGTCACACTGTAATGTATTCCTTCATTAATGGTATTTTTCGGGTAATGGTGGTATCGTGATGGACTGTGATAACTTCTGTTTGTCTCTGCGTCATTATCTATGGTGTTTTCGATTTTTCCTAATGGTTCTTTAGTTTGTGTTTTAATTTCTCTTTCTTTGGTATTTTCCAATTTGTTAGGAGAATGCGTTCCGGCTTCTTTTCCTTCTTCACTATTATCGGGTTTGAGTTCTTGTTCTTGAGTTTTGATTTTTTTTTCTTCGGTGCTTTTAATTTTGTAGATGAATGTGTTCCGGTTTCTTTTCCTTCTTCACTATTATCGGATGTATATTCTATGTGTGTTTTAATTCTCGATTTTAAACCCATTTCCTGTCCTAATAATGCTATTTCCTTGGTTCGATTCTCATTTTCTCTCACTAACACTGACATTCTGAGTTCCATGTTGCTCACTTTATTCAGGATGTCTTTTAGTGCTTGTTCCGTAGTAATAGGAACTGGGGATGGTGCTCTTGACATGATAGGTGCGAAGGCGAAAGGGTTATTTATTTCAGTCTGTTCGTCACTGTCTGAGTCTTCTGTCTGAGAATTATAACCTGTCGGGTTCTCCCTACACGTGTGGAACGCCAGTTTTCCTACCTTAATATTATTTTTGTTCAAGTGACGGGTGTTTTGTGTCGCGATTTTTGTAGTGTGTTTTACTACTTTGATATTCGCGGACTAGTTGCTACAAACTAGTCAACCATACCAAACTACTGATTTATTTTATTGACGGTAAGATGTCTGGAGTGCAAAGACTATCTTAACGTAAACCAATAAACTTAACCCCACCGGAAATAGAATTAACTTAGATTCGATTTCCGTCGCCTTCCTCAGTCCACAAAGGGGATTTATTCTCTTATTGGTTTAATTATATTATAAGTATGTTCTATGCTTACTTATTCTATTTTTAAGTTTGTTGGCAGCAATCGTTGAGATGGTGAATCGTCTTTCGTTCTTCTATATGAGCTGTACTGTGTTTCTTCTGTCCTCGGAATTTTCTTGACGTCTTTTTCTGAGTCTTATTGCCCTTTTTGGCAAGCTCTAGGTTATACCGTCTATGTGACGAGCCCACTTTTATGTTGTCAAGCTTTCGGCAAAGTAACTTTTCGTATCATAGGAGCTACTCAGTTCACTCTCTAGTAAGTTATTTGCTTACTTACTGAATCTGTTTATCGGGCTATGCCGTAGCGATAGTCCGGAGTACTCTGTTTTTTGGTAGGAACCGTAGTTCCCGTTTTATCCTCCAAGTTTTTTGGATTGGAGATAGGGCAGTTTTGACTATTTACTGGAAACCGTAGATGCCCTCAGTCGTGTTGCTCTATCCTGAATTCAGGATCGCCAAAAATGTAACGGCTCAAAATAACAATTTGATTTTTTTTAAATAAAGTGTGTCTCAATGACACACTGTTTTCTTTATTTCAATATAACTTTCAGTTTACAATTCAATCTAGCAGAGTAATGTCCAAAACATCTATTGCTATGCTTATATAGCTTATTCCTATCTGTCCCTTAATGGTTTTTGGGAGGGGCTAATAGCCTGCGTTAAAAGGCTCAGTAAGTTTTAACTCTTTTTATTGAGGGTTTCCCAGAAAACAAATCTTATACTTTTTATAATCTTCTATAGTTTTAAAGTCCTCTTTTAGACTCCTTACCATCATTATCATAATAATCGTATAATTTTTAATGATCAATAAGTCGCTGAAAATAAAACCTTATGAGACTGGCAACTGGATGAAGACCATTTAATTCTTCCTTCCCCAAACACGGGACAATTATTTTTTAAATATCTAAATTTTCATTAAAAATTGCAAATAATGATCCTTGGTGATAAGGAATGAATTAAAAAGGATTAAAACGTTTCTAAGTGAATGTCCTTTTTGAAAATATCATTTGAATCCAAATCTATGCCGAAGGAAGAAATGAAACAGACTGAAATGAACACGGTGAATAAAACAGAATTAAAAAGTAGACAAAACATGCGACTGAATAGAATGGAATTAATTAGAATTAATTTGTAAGCAAATTTTGAAACTTATAGAATCAAACAGATTTGGTTTGTACGCAAATTTTGAAATTTTGTTTTAGACCGCAAATAGCTTTTCAATAAGTAGTACTCAAAGTTATAAAACAATATCACAAGATTTTCTCAGAATGTAAAATAAAAAAATCTTGCAAATTGATTTATAATTTTCATTTCGTTTTCTCGGAATTGTAAAAAATACTCAGTAATATTGTTTAATACTCGCATTAACTCACCGAATACACCTTGAAAATTCTAAACATTTTTCAATCTTTTAACGTTTTTAACCTGGACATTTTGAGATGTATACAAAACTTGAAGTCTGCACGGAGAGACTTTTGATATCAATATTTGGTTCATTCTGCATCTATAATTAAAATGAAATGTAAGAATTTACGGATAATCGGGGTACTGTTATAAAGAATCCTACTATAATAAGAGATGATGGAATTTCTGTATGTATTATTATAAACTTGAGCGAGCAAAAATTAGTAATATCTGCAACCGGGATTTGCGAGAATTCTAAAAGACTATACTAAAAACGCCCGAAGTTTTCCGAGCTGTTCCGTCTATAGCCGAGTACGCGACGACCAGGCCAGCAGAACGACTGCAGCCGGCTCGTGACCTGCGGTTTCCCGCCAAAAGTTTCAATTATACGGGTTTGTAGTACAAAAATATTTGTAACTAGTGCAGTATGCATTGAAGCTTAAACAAATTTTAATTCGGAAATTATTAATTTAAACTCTCAATAATTTGCACATATAAAATAGAAGCTTTTTACACTTTTCAATTGAAAATGTTCAATTAAGTGCAATTAAAGTGCAAAACTTAATTTTTTACACTTTTATAAATTGAACAGTTCAAAGATTTCTGGTTAAAAAATATAAATCCACGCTATTGTTTTAAATGCTCTAAATTAAACCTAATCCTCTTTTTCAATTCGCATTAATAAAAATTTTAAAAAATTAAACATGTCTCTCTTCGAACTCAGTAAAAACGTTCAAACCAAAATAAGTGCCTCTTCCTATTTACGAAAACTTGAAAACACAAATTTCCTCCCTTCCAGTTCTATAAGAATCATAAAAATAACAAAATGTCCCTCTTTCAATTCCAAAAAAAATTGAGAATCAAAATTTCCTCCCCTCCTACTCAATAAAAATATATTTGTTAGATTATCCTCTTCCAATTCAGAAACAAATAAAAAAATCTTTCCTTAAACACAATAAAAATCTGGAAAAGAAAAAAACGGCCTCTTCCAATTAAAAAAGAATTGTATCCGTTCCAACTCAATGATAACCTTAAAAATATAAAATGTACTGCCAATTTAACAAAAATTAAAAACTAAAATTTCCTCATTTCAAGCTTGATAAAAATGTTAAAAATACAATACTTCCCATTCTTCCACTGAATACAAATTTGAAACCAAAAAAGTTACTCTTGCAATTGGGAAAAGAATTAAATACCAAAATTTCTTTATTTATTTTAATTTTGGTCGTTTCAAATTGATAATTTTCAATTATTATTCAACGTTACAATAAAAATTGTAACGTTGAAAGTTTAATTTTTTACCATTCAAGGCTTCCTGTTTCAAACAATTCAGTTTCAAATAGTTTAGTTTTGAATATTTGATGTCTAATTGCTCATTTTGAAATTTTTGTAATTAAAAAATGTTTAACTGAATGGGTTGAAAATTTATTATTTTAGACTGAAACAATATTTGAATAGGATTTTAAATTGAATAAAACCGTGTATACCATTAAGCCATTTCCCTTTCGGGGTAGGCGTGACACTACCCGATTCTGGTAGTGTTTCTAGGTTGATAACTTGTAGTAAATAACTACAAGTGTGGGCTCACCACACCCACGATGTGCCAACAGTACTCAGTTTTCTCGAATGGTCACCCATCCAAGTGCTAACCGCGCCCAACGCTGCTTACCTTCAGTGATCTGACGAGAACTGGTTTTTTCAGCGTGGTATGGTATATATTAATTTTAAGTTATTTTCACATTGAAAATAATTTATAAAGTTTCAATCAGACATTTCAATTTGCTTAGTTGTTAAGGCTTTCGTATCAAAAAAGTTGAATTTTCAACGTTAAAATTTGTAAATTGTTTAATTTTGAACTGGTTTAGAATCGTATTGTAAAATAATTATTGTACAATTTTTAACACTTGAACTACAGTTCATTTTTAAAAATCATTCATTAATTTATATTTACAGTTGATCAACTTAAAACTTTTTTATAAAAAATTTTAAATTTCAATCGCTTTTCATTTTTTATTCTTAAAGTCTTCAAAGCTGAATTTTTAAATTATTTCAATTAAAAATTTACGTTTAAAAATGAAGATATAAATTGGAAAAATTGCGAAGTAAAAGATTTGAGAATTAAGCGTTGTAAACTAAATGATGTAGTAATTGAAACAGTTAACTGAACTCAACATTAAAAAAAAAGTTGAAATCGAACTTATTTTTAATTGAATTATATCATGTGATATGATATTTGTGATATTCCAAGTGATTTCATAGATTGTTCTTCTACAAATTTGTAAAATTCCCTGTGAAAAAATAAATTCACTGCCATTTATCGGTTCTTCCCGGTCTCAAAAAATTCCTGGTGATTTCCCGGTTTTCGGTCCAGCGGATACCCCGTAAGTGATAAGTTCACAAAGCTTCAGATATAGATTATAATTATTGGGGAGATAAAATCCATAGTAAATGGTAGTGTTATTTGACGAAAAATGTTGTTATAGGATTATCTCCTTCGGAACATAGACACTGGAAAAGTATTTTATTGAAAATATTAATATGTTAAATATGCTCTGAATTTTAAGTTGCTATATATAAATAATAAAAAAAATTTTATAAAAAAATGAGGAAGCTCATTTTTCTTTCAGGCTCAAGAGGGTTTCAGTTCAATATGTTAAACGCATTTTTCGTTAAAAGTTGGATTTTTTTAGTAGTAATTATAATTTTCCTAAAAGCTTGGACCATTAAGAAATTTCTTGTCCTTCTATACAGTTACTTTCATAAATTAAGGAACATCATTATTTGATTTTATATATAAAAATTATATCGTTCCTACACAGTTATATAATATATTTACAAGAACAGAGGAAAAGATTATTCATAATTAACTCGCGTAACTGTTGTATACTTATTATAGTGGTATAGAAAATATCCTTATTTGATCCTATACAATGGCTCGATCCCCTAAAAATTGTTCCTTTTCGTGCAAAAATGTCCCCCGAATATTGGCAGAATTAAAAAAATATATATTTAGGTATCTCTTAATCCCATTATTTGCAAAAAATTGCTTACGTTATTTTAGTTTCCGGTGTTAATGGATTTTTTTACTTTATAATACAAAAGGATAAAATGCATATGTACCGAAATAAAATAATCCATTAATAGTGGCAATTAAAAAAGCAATTTTGTGCAAAAATAGACTTGAGAGATCCCTAAATATATATTTTTTAATAATGCCAATTTTCAGGGGACATTTTGACACCAAAAGGCACCATTTTTAGGGCAGCTATTTTGGGAGGAAAATAAAGCCTTTTTTGGACCACGCTTTATTTATTCCTACTTTTTACCACTTTTAATAAACTCAGGTAATTACAATTTAACCATCCACAGATATGCTTAACGAAAGGTTTGTTTTTTAAGTATTATGAAATACTTTGAAGGGATGTAGGATCAGAATTGTTCTAAAAATACGATACTTAATACTTGAGTGGCTCCTTATTCAGGAAAATTATACCTTGAAAAAATCTATAGATACCTGGAAAAAACTGGGATTGTCAGGGAATTTTTTTACAGAATTTGAGTAGACGCCCTAAGATAATTCTGAAGATAATATTTTGTAATATTTGTATTGATATTGAGCTGATAATTACTTTTACATTTTCCAAAATAAAAAAAAAATAAAACTGCAAAACTGTCGCTTCGTTTGAAAAAATATATTTTTAAATTAATTATGTCACTTTCTGTAATTATAGGTATGCAAAATTGATAAGTCACTGTATAAATTTACTTCCTCATTACTCTGCTTTTAATTTTGTGTTTCAAATTTTGAAATAATTCTGAAGAAATCTTTCAATTCAGATCTTAAGTTTCTGAAACCAAATTTGTCATGCAAATGTTCGTCGCTTTAATAGTTTATTTTCCCATGGATGATGATCTTTCCGATTGAATAATTCACTGTATATATATATATATATATATATATATATATATATATATATATG
>CAKNYM010012885.1:0-26480 GCA_932195095.1 Andricus curvator | reverse complement strand
CGAAACAGAAGTTAAAAGTTCGGAATAACGAGTGATTTAGAAAGATTAATCTTCAATATACATCTAATATATTATCAGGTTCTTAAAAAAATGTACACAAACAAGCAAAAATTATTATTTTCGAAAAATCTGTTATGCTGATTGAAAAAAATGGTTTTATAACAAAAATTGCATTGTGACCTCCATTTAGTCTACACTGTCTTCTACACTCTACAGAATTTTGAATCGATCGATGTAATGCTCGCGAGCAAAATAGGTTTGAAAAAATTATTATCTACAATTTTTGAGTTTTTTCTGATTTCATTTTTCTTAATCTTTGCTACATTTTAGGATACTATTCTGCACGATATAATTATGTTTTAATAAACCCCTGTAAATAACTTTTATTTTCTGCGACCATGAAAACTTAAAAAAAAAATTTTTTGGGCACTTTAATGCTTTCTTGGAATCAAAATGAACTCATAAAAAATTGAAGATATCTGGGGGATCAAATCTGAAAACCCTAACTCCCTAACAATTTGACCAAATTTCAGTCTTGTTTTGATCCCCCAGATAACTTGAATTCTTTGCGAGTTCATTTTGATCCCAAGAAAGCCCTCAAGTGCCCAAAAAATGATTTTGATGGGCGCAGAAAAAAAGTCAATTACAGGGGTATATTAACAATTTTCTTCGCATACCTCCTTAAGCATATGTAATTATAAAAAAAACTCATGACAAAAAAAAACACGTGGTTCATGTTTTACCCAAAAGGAATACAAAAATCGAAAATGTGAGCTGAGATACGAACTACTCCTTTTTTGAAGACCCCTACCGTAGGGGTCCCAAAATGAAATATGGCAGTGCTAAGATAAGATATATTCAATTTACGAAATTTCTTTTTTTCGTTCCACCCTTCTCCGTATCTAAAAAACCCATAAAAAAGTCGAGTTTCTCCATCTTCCAAATAGCTTCCAAGAATGTTTTTTCACCACAAAACGTTTCATTTGCTCTTCACGCTTTTTAGAGAAAGCTTTGCTTTCGCGAAAACATTTCCGGATACCTCTGGTATTTATTACCTTGCAGGACCCTCTCAGTGTTAAATGGAAGGAACCTTGAAGCTCGAGACATGCAACATCCCTCAGAAATTACGGTTACACTCAAAATTCTTCTTTTGTCCAAAAGCAAAATTCTTTGGGTTTTGGATCTTTAGGAGTTCAGGAAGTAAACACGATAATGTCGAGGTGACCGAAGAATAAAAGCATGACGCAAAAGAGGAACCTGCGGAAGTCCTGAAATCCGCAGGGGTCCCTATTCGCTTGACCCTGGGAACCTGTCAACCCCTCTTGTGCAGGACAATTGAGCAGCTCGTCATCACCCCGAGAACAGCTTTTGGGATGAATTTGGAATAAAGAATAAACGAAAAAAAAGAGGCTGAGTGACCTCAAGGCTTTAGGTTTTAACTTTTAACATTTAACTCCTAATGCTGCAGTAGCTGGTACTTTGAAGGAGTAAAAGTGATTTACTGCACAGAGATTTCTGGTCCGACAAGGGGCGATATTTACGACTCTCTGGAACCATAAAGCATAAACGGCCATGTCATATACTCGAGATTTCACTTGCGTGAAGAATTTTTTGTACTTTGTTTGGAAACATTGTTATGGAGAGCGTGGAAACAAATAAAGGATTTGTAAACTGTTTTTGTTGGTCATATTCCTCAAAAGTAAAGTTCCAGTCTGCAATTATGGGAAATCATAAAACGCGTGAAGGATCATTGCTTTCGGCTGAGGAAAATATTTATTTTGAAGAACACTTTAAAAAATGGTTATTTGGGCCAACTATTCAGGTAGTAAGAAATGGTAGTGCTATTTTATTAGTTGATAATTCAATTAGTACCAACAACTTCACTTGCGTGAAGAACTTTTTGTACTTTGTTTGGAAACATTGTTATGGAGAGCGTGGAAAAAAATAAAGGATTTGTAAACTGTTTTTGTTGGTCATATTCCTCAAAAGTAAAGTTCCAGTCTGCAATTATGGAAATGATAAAACGCTTGAAGGATCATTGCTTTCGGCTGAGGAAAATATTTATTTCGAAGAGTACTTTAAAAAATTGTTATTTGGGCCAACTATTCAGGTAGTCAGAAATGGTAGTGCTATTTTTTTAGTTGACCATTCAATTAGTACCAACAACTTCACTTGCGTGAAGAATTTTTTGTACTTTGTTTGGATACATTGTTATGGAGAGCGTGGAAACAAATGAAGGATTTTTAAACTGTTTTTGTTGGTCTTATTCCTCAAAACTAAAGTCCCAGTCTGCAATTATGGGAAATGATAAAACGCGTGAAGGATCATCGCTTTCTGCTGAGGAAAATATTTATTTCGAAGAACACTTTAAAAAATGGTTATTTGAGCCTCGATTTGAGCCAACTATTCAGGTAGTAAGAAATGGTACTGCTATTTTATTAGTTGACCATTCAATTATACCAACAACATCGCTTGCGTGAAGAATTTTTTGTACTTTGTTTGGAAACATTGTTATGGAGAGCGTGGAAACAAATAAAGGATTCGTAAACTTTTTTTGTTGGTCTTATTCCTCAAAAGTAAAGTTCCAGTCTGCAATTATGGGAAATGATAAAAAGCGTGAAGGATCATCGCTTTTTGCTGAGGAAAATATTTATTTTGAAGAACACTTTGAAAAATGGTTATTTGGGCCAACTATTCAGGTAGTAAGAAATGGTACTGCTATTTTATTAGTTGACCATTAAATTAGTACCAACAACTGGGATAATGGTTGTCCCAAATAATACAATAGCAGTACCATATCTTACTAACTAAATATATGGCCCAACTAGTTATTTTTTTCAGTGAAAAAGACCAAAATTTTAGAAATTTGAATTATTTATAAAGGGTGCTGGTACCCCGATTCAGATTATAAAGAGGATAGCAAAAATAGTGTGCTATACGCGCTTATTAGACGTTTCTGATTTTGATTGCCTAATGATCAAATTAAAGTAACTAATACAATAGCTACATAGGCTTTCATGTAATCAAAATTTAATTTCAATTTGAATTTTCTTTCAGCAATCCGTGACTTTTATTTAAATATAACATTTTATTCCGGAAAGTGCTAGAAGCAAAGATAAATTTTAGCAAGGTAAATGTGGGATTTCATATCGCAATAAGATTCTGGGACATTTTGAAGACCTTTCTTAAATTTGAAAATGAAATTTTATAATTTTATAATTTTGTAAATAGATTTTTCCATTTGGATGATTTTGAAGTTCAAAAGTCAAGTTTTCAATCCTAAATCGTCTAACTCTAAATTGAAGAATTTTTAATAAAAATCATAAAAATTACAGAAATTTAAATTGTAAAACTTAATACTTGCACAATACTTGATTGTAAATATTCAAAATTTAAAGTTTTCAAATTTTACAAATTTACTTTCAATTATTATTTACCTATTTCTAAATAAAGAAATTTACAATTAAAAGTTTGAGGAGTTTGAGGAGTTACAGTTGAAAACTCTTCAATTTAAAAAGGATGTACAAATCAAAATTCTTCAATTTGGACGACTTTGAAGATCAAAAGCCAAATTTTTAATTTTAAACCTTCCAAATTAATGAAATCCATAACACAAATCATTCACAATTTTCAAAACTAAAAAATCTTGAAGTTTAAAGATCTACAATTAAAAGTTCTACAATTTTGAAGATTAACCATTTAAAATTTTTGAATTTTAGCGGTTTGCGATCAATAAAAATTCTTTCATTTTTATGATTTAAAGATCGAAAGTCAAGTTTTCAATTCTAAATCGTCCGAATTGAATAAATTTATAATGTAAATCATAAAAATTAAGCAGACATTTTAATTATAAATCTTAAAACTTGCACGATGTTTAATTGTAAATTTGCAGAATTAAGCTCTTCAATTTTTAAGACTTTCTTATAAATATTATTCATCCATTAATAAATGAATAAATTTACCATTGAAAGCTATACAATTTTGAACAGTTATACAAGTAAAAATTCTTTAATTTCGATGATTTGAAATTCAAAATTCTTGGATTTTGAAGATTAAAAAACAAGTTTTCAATTTTTAATATTTAAAATTAAAGAAATTTTGAAGGTGAATCATCCAAATAACAACATTTTTCATTGTAAGTTTTTAAACTAAAAAATCTTCAATTTTAATTTTAAAAGATTTACCGTTTACAGATCTGAAATTTTGAAGAGTTATAACTGAAAATTCTTGAATTTTGGAAACATACAATTGCAAATTAATCAATTTTCAAGATTTTGTATTTTAAAGGTTTGTAATTTGAAACATTTTTTCAATAGTTTAATTTTGAAGAGTTACAATTGAACATTCTTAATTTTTAACTATTTCTGATCTGAAATTCTTCAAATTTGAAGGTTTACAATTGAAATCTCTTGAATTTTAAAGATGTAAAAATGAAAATTCTTAAATTCTGATGATTTCAAAAATCAAAAGTTAAGCTTTTAATTTTAAATCTTTCAAAATGATTGATTCAAGATATAAATCATCCAAATTACAGAATTTTGAATTGTAAAACTTAAAATTTGCATGATGTTTCATCGTATATTTTCAAAATTAAAAGCTCATTATTAAAAAGATATATTTATAAATATTATTTATTCATTTATTAATAAATGAATTTACCATTGAAAGTTCTACAATTTTGAAGAGTAACAGTTGAGAAAATTTTCAATTTGAAGGATGTACGAATTAGAATTCTTGAATTTGGAAGATTTTAAAGATCAAAAGACAAGTTTCAAATTTTTAAATCTCCCGAATTGAAGAAATTTCGAAAGTAAATCATCAAAATTACAGAGTCTTTAATTGTAAGTTTACTAAATGAAAAAATTTTCAATTTTGAAAGATTTGCAATTGAAATATCTGCAATTTTGAAGAATTACAACTGAAATTCTTGAATTTTGAAAACATAGAATTGCAAAATATTCCATTTTCAGGATTTACAATTGCAATCTCTGGAATTTTGAAGATAGACAAATGAAAATGCTTAAATTCTTATGATTTTGAGAATCAAAAGTCAAGCTTTGAATTCTCAATTTTCCAAATTAATGAAATTTGAAATATAAATCAACAAAATTACAGAATTTTTAATGGCATAACTTGAAACTTGTATAATGTTTGATTGTAAATTTCTAAAATTAATTGCTCTTAAATTTTTAATATTTACAATTGAAATTTGCACAATTTTAAAAATAAACAATTTGAAATTCTTCAGTTCTAACGATTTACAATTAATAAGAATTCATCAATTTTGATGATTTTAAAGATCAAAAGTCAAGTTCAATTATAAATGTTCCAAATTGAAGACATTTTCATTGGAAATCATCAAAATTTCAGGATTTTTCTTTTTGATTTTCAATCCTAAAACTTGCATAAGTTTTTATTGCAAATTCTTTGAGTAAAAACTCTTCAATTTTGAAGATTTACAATTTAAAGTTCTACAATTTTAAAGACTTACAATTTAAAATTCTTCAACTTTAACGATTTGCAATTCGAAATTCTTCAATTTTAAATATTTATAAATAAAACTTCCTGTAAATTGTGATAATTTTATGATTTTCAGATCAATTTTTAAGATTTGCAATTGAAAATTTCTTGACTTTGCATGTTTGCTATTGAAGACTCCTCAATATTTAACGCGTATAATATGAAATGATAAAACAAGAATTAATAAATTAATTAAATTCTACATTAATTATTTGACATACATGAGTTTTTAATTATTGATTATCCACTGTATTTTGTAATGAGTATTTTTAAACAAAACTTATTATGATTTCGACAAGATTTAGAATCTTTGAATAAGTTGAAAATTGAAGAAAATTGAATTTTTAACAGTAAAAAATTTAAGAAAATTAATTTTTTTTCTGTTGTAAGATCTACTTCAAATTTTCTTAAATTCACAATAGTTTAAGATTTACCTTTGGAAAATTAAACTCTTAGAAAAATTCTAAAAATTGAAAATTCCATTTTGAACTGATAATTTTATGAGATTTAAAAAAATCTCAACTCGGATTTCTCTCCTTATTGTTAAATAAAAACCATTAGGGTTACAAAAAAGATTTACAATCTTCAAAAAATTTCTGTTTAATGAAAAATCGTTGAATTAAAAAAAATGTTACAATATTTAAACAATAATAGGGTACGTTAGCGTTTTTACCAGAAATCGGTTATTTAGAAAGAAAATCATTTGACATGATCTTCAAAACTTAAACTTACAATTTTGAACAACTTTTGGGTTTATTTTTTTCCGTTTGAAATAGACATTTTTGAACAAAAATCATTAGATTTTGAAAGTTCATAATTTTTTAACAATTTTAGGTGACGCGTTAGCGTTTCACACACAAAGGATTTGCATTTTAAAATAAAAATGATGATAGTTCGAACCATTTCGGAAATTTTTGAATCGTTTTAGGTTATATTAACGTTATTTTTTAGATTTCAAGAAATATTTACAATTTTTTTACAACTTCACGTTATGTTTGTGTATTTCACCTGGAAATGGTATTTTCAAACAGAACTTATTATGATCTGGACAAGATTTAGAATCTTTAAACAAGTTGAAAATTGAAGAATATTGAGAATTGAAGAAAATTATAAAATTGAAAATTAAACTTTCGACCGTAAAAAATCGAAGATAATTTAATTTCTATCTTTTCTAAAACCAACTCTAAAATTTCTTCAATTTTCAACAGTTCAAACTTCCAAATTTAACTTTTGAAAATCAGCTCTTGAAAAATAAACTGTTTGAAAAATTCTGAAAATTGAACATTCCATTTTGAAATTATGAATTTATGAAATTTAAAGAAATTCAAACTCTGATTTATCTCCTTTTTAAACAAAAACCATTAGGTTTAAAAGATTACCAATTTAAAATCCTTAAATTTCAAAGAATTTTTACAATATTGAAGCAATAACACAGGGCACATTAGCGCTTTTAACTGGAAACTGGTTATTTAAGAATAAAATCATTAGACTTTGACTTCAAAAATTTTACTATTTCGAATAAATTTAGGATAAGGTATTGTTTTTTTAATCAGAAATTGATATCTTTTAACAAAAATGCGTTGTTTTGATTATCTATATACTTACAAAAATAATTCATATTAATTCGGATGATAAGATATCAATTTTCATCGATTATCAAAAATATTTTCCTTGCTTTAATTTTGTATTATTTTACATAATAGGGTAAGAGTACCAATTATAGTAGAATTAAATTATTGGATGGAATAAATGCTAAAAAAATTTATTATCTAAGAAATTAGATAAGAGTGTCAAAAATCAGGGGGAGGGGGGTCAAGAATTAGTGCTCACTATGAAATAAAAAATTTTGTGTTCATATTAATTTAAAAATTTTAATTATAAATTGCGTTAACAAAATAAAACAAAATTTCTTTTTTTTTGTAGGTGATTCTAGGACCAATCTATTAAGATTATTAAATTTTCCAATAAGGAAAAGAAAACAACCCGAAATATTTAAAAACATTTCTAAAAAATTTTGTTTACTAAAATTTAATGCATACTTATTACACGAATTGTTTTTTATTAAATACAAGAAAAAATTTCTCACAAAAAATGGAGGTAAAACTATGTAAACTCAATTTAAAGAAATCTTAAAATTATTCATAAGCAAACCCTGAAGATTGGAAAGAATTATATGTTTAGTGTCTCTATTTACAAAATTTTTTAATTAGGATTGAAAAGAATTTCATTTTATTACGAATAATTCTTGCAAAATAAGAAGGAAAAATATTCATCATTAAAAAATTTTTCCAGCTTATTTTGCAAAAATGATTCGTAATAAAATGAAATTCTTTTCAATCTTAATTAAACAAATTTTCTAGTGTTAGAAAAAGAGGTGACAATTAAGGGAAAAAAGTAGGAAATTCAATGTGGACAAATTAAATGAATGAAGTTGAAGATTGTTATTATTATCATTAATTTATGATAAGATCATAAAATGGTTTAAAAAGTAGTCTGATTATAAGGAGAATATATGTTTTGTTATTTAAAGATGCGTTTGTAGTGAGAGGAAAAAATGTTTGGAAGCCATAAATAAAAAAGTTTATTGACGGAAAGTTGAAATTGGAAGGGACGTCTTTCCAATAAAAGGGCAATTTTTTACGACTCAATTGTTACTCCTCCATTCTTCTTGCTGAGTGCTTTGGTCGTAATGTTTTCACTTGGTTGGTGAACTATTTTCGTTCGACTTATCCCGAAGGCTGTGACATTCCAAATTAGATTTATGGCGTTAAAGGTATGTCCATTGGCGGTCTACCAGCATCACGGTGTCTGTCCAACACCGCAGAAAAGTAAATAGACATAGATACCCCATGACGACTTCTAAAACCACGGGGATTACTCTAGCGGCGAAAGTTACTTATTTCGAGGTTTCAAATGGTTTTCAAAGAACTCTGACCTTCAACGATTTCCTCTTGAGGTAAAGCTGAGGCCTTAAATAAATTATAAAGTTTCACAAAGAAAAAAAACATGTTCTCTTAATTAACAATCTAATAGAAAAGTATTAAATAATATGTAGGTGATTCTAAGACCAATCTATTAAGATTATTAAATTTCTCAATCAGGAAAAGAAAACAATCCAAAATATTTAAATACATTTCTAAAAAAAATTTTTTGTACTAAAATTCAATGCATACTTATTACACAAATTATTTTTTTATAATAAATAAACGAAAAGATTCCTCACAAAAAATTGAGGTAAAACTATGTAAACTCAATTTAAAGAAATCTTAAAATTATTCAATTGAAATTGACAGAAATTGGGGTAATAGGATTGATGTGATAGGTGGACCTGCAGAAAATATCAAACGAATTTACTTAATTAGTAAAAAATTAAGGTCAACAATTTTACAACAAGACTTTTTGATCAAAAGCAAAATTCATGGAGTTTTTCCTGAGAAGATTTTTGACATTAATAAGAATGTTAGCTTTGATTTCATAAACAAAAGAAATAAAGAAAAATTTGATATAAATACTGAAACATTTTAAAAATCGCTCTTAAATTTGACTATTAAGGATTGCCATTCACAGATACATTCTTTGAATGTCAAGATAAAACAAATTATTGAGAAATTAAATCAACAAGTTCCCTCCTTTATTATCAAGGAATGTTTTGAAAGGGAAACAAAACTTAATAAAATCGCCCTTAAGGATAATAGAAAACATGATAGAAATTTTTTAAACATTCTTAATGAACAAGGAGATGTACAAAAACTGCATTTAAATATTCACTCAGTTGTTTTTCATGATCAACCAGATCCTTGGTTTCTGAATATTTCTAATGTAATTATTTTACACAGAGTTATTGAAATTTTGAGATCAGGTGATGGTTTTAGCAATTTTGGGGAAAAAAACTATATTCAACTACTTGAAATAATTAAAGACATTGAATCAAATATTAAAAAAATACCTGAGAATAAAATTAATGAATTTAGATCACAATTTATGGGTTTATCTAATGATTTTTTAAATAATGATAATCCAAAAACTTGGTTAGAAAAGGAATTGAATGAGGGTTCAATTAAAACAAAAATTTCCCTAAAAAATCATCCAGAATTAATAATCACTAAATCAGACAAAGGAAGTATTACAGTAGCTATTCATAATGCTTCAAAAGTGGAATTTTAAAATTTTAGACAGAATGAGAACTAATAAATATTTAGGAAATAATATTGAAAGATGTGATATTGATACGTCGAGTACTAATCTCTCATTAGCCTATGGACTTGTTAAAGCTCACAAAGATGAATACCTTCTACGTCCAGTTATTTCAACAATAGGTTCCCCAACTAGAAAATTGGAAGAATTATTGAGTCAAATTATTAAAAAATCAATACAAATCTCAAAAACATCAATTAAAAATAGTCATGCTTTCTTAAAACTAATTGACAATGTGATAATACCTTTAGACCATATATTTGTCTCTTTTGATGTAATAGCTATGTTTCCAAATATCCCTTACGAAAGAGTTGAAACTGTCATACAAAAACGTTGAAATTTGATTAAAATTAATACCAAAATTCCGAAAAAACATTTTCTTGATGCTATAAAATATGTTTTTCATTCAGTATATTTCAAATTTAATAATCATTTTTATAAACAAAAGTTTTGAACTCCCCTAGGATCTGTTTTATCTCCTATTTTAGCTGAAATTGTCATGGAGGATTTAAAGAATGAAGTTTTCCAAAAAATCAATTTCAATATTGATTTTTATGCACGGTATGTTGATGATTCAGTACTTATTGTACATAAAAATAATGTTAAAACTCTTCTTAATGCTTTTAATAGTATACACCCTAGATTCCAATTTACTGTTGAGACTGAAGCTTAAGGTAAATTAAATTTTCTAGATTTGACTTTAATTAAAACTGATGAAAGACATATTATTACTGACTGGCATAGGAAAAAGATTTGTTCAGGTAGAACACATAGTTTTCTTTTAAATCACTCTATTCAAAATAAAATAGTAACCATTAAGAATATTATTGATAGAGCCCTGAAATTATCACATCCAGTTTTCCATAAAAAAAATATTGAACAATGTAAACAAATTCTTTTTCTTAACCATTACCCTTTTGAATTCATTGAAAAACAAGCGCATAACAGAATAAAATATATAAAAAAATAAAAACAATGATCAAAATAAAATAAACAGAGAAGATTACAATACATTTAATACTGTTGTTCTTCCATATTTTGGTAAAATCTCGAAGATTTGGAAATCAATGTTGGGAAAATTAGTTTTACATACTATTTATAGTTCCTTTTAAGAGCAATGTGGCTGTAAAATTAGGAAAAGATAGATATGAAACGTTAGACAAAAAATGTGTTAGGTACAAAATTAATTGTGAAGATTGCAATGCTGTTTATGTAGGGCAGACAAAAAGGGCTCTTAGACTTAGGAAAAATGAACATGAAAATAATTTTCACAGAAGTGCTAGATATCACTCAGTCCTTTCAAAACATAAGGTTACACATGGTCATGAATTTAATTGGAATGGTATTAAAATTGTCTATCATGAAAGATATCAGAAAAAGAGAGAATTCATGGAGATGTTATTTATAAAGAGAGAAAGTAATAAGGCTATCAATTTAAAGAGGGATCTCTCAAGATATAATAAAGTACGGGATAGAGTAATTAATTGGTTAAAGTAATTTTCTTTGACTAGATAATAGTAAAATTTTCTTTTCTATTAAAAAATCAATTTCTCAAAGAATAATTTTGATTATATTAAACTTGATTAATTTTTGATTGATATTTTCTTTACAGGTTATATTAATGTCTCATTCCTTTAGTTATTTCCTATAAGTAATCCCTGATGAGGAGGTTTAAATTGACCTCGAAACATGTTATATAAAAAGGACGGAGAAAGGAAAAAGTGAGAGTTTGGTTTTTGATTAATTTCTTCCCTTTTTCTCCCTCTTTTTTCCATAATTTTATTCTTGTCTCTAATGAGCGGAAAAGTGAGGTTGTTTTAGAATTTTATTCCTTTCAATTATGAATATTTTTCCTGTATTTTTCAAAAATTATTCGTAATAAAATGAAATTCTTTTCAATCTTAATTTTTAAAAATATTAAATAATACTTATATTAGAATACCGGTCTAATGCTCTTACGCACTAAGCTACGAAGAGACGAGGTCCATTTCTTCACATCTTAAAAATAAAAAATCAATTTAAAAAAAAAATAGATTACAAACCAGAAGACAACTAAAACTAACATCAAATTATTCAATACATTATTTATCTGGTCAAAATCCATAACATCAAAAAATATATAATAATAAAGTATGTTTTTCATTTAAACTCGTTATTTAATATAGTGTGAATAATGAATATTAGAATCTTAGGGACCATACTTAAATTACGTAACAGCTTAAGGGGGGCTGCTCGGTGGGTTTCCTGTCACCACTACGTAGCGCGTCCTCAGGTTGCGGATAGAGGAACGGCCCGTGAGGCTGAACAGCCCCTAAGGTTAGCTGCGAATACAAGAATAAGCAGTCGCGGACAGCCGATAGGAACCAGTCGTGTGTGTGGTGAACTCAGCACTGGTAGAAAATAGGTACACGACAACCATGGCTTGGGAGGACTCACCCATTCGCGTTCATACGCAATGGGTGGGTTCTGGCAAGCCGAGGTGCAGCGTGTATCCACCTAGAAACTATACCCGAACCAAAACTAAAAATCTTGTAAGGGAAAAATCCTGCTACCCCATTGGACACCGCAGCGATGACACTGCCCGCAAGGGATGTGTGGAATGATTCGCCTGCACAGGGCCAGAGGGGTATTGATGCCAGTAGGCGCGCTGCCTTGCAGGGGGACGTTAGGGTACGAGGATGAAACTGTAATGTGTCTGACGACAAGTTGACACGGTCCTTGTCAAAGTCGGAAAGCTCCCATACTTAGACCCAGAGAGGTATGGGGGTTATCACTTCTGGGACGGTGGACTCACCTACGATCGGAATAGGATCCTAACGTGCGGATTATCTTGAAACTACCATGGATAACTTGCAAAAACAAAAAACTACCGTAAAATATCTAAGGGCGGGAACTCTGAACGCGCGTAGTCTAAATACTGGCGGATTTAGCGAACTCATTGAGATAGCAATCACATACGATACTGACTTAATAGCACTTCAAGAAACCTGCTGGCCGGGCGATTTCGCGTCAATTTCTAAGGATGACTATACTTTTCACTATGGGGGAGCTAAGGGGTTCAGACTGGGAACCGGTTTTCTCATTAATAAACGAATTTCGCAAGCGGTTATCGACATTCAATTCATTAACGATCGGTTATCATATATTGTACTAAGGGGTAATTTCAGCAAACAGGTGTGGATCAACGTGCACTGCCCCACCGAGGACAAAGACGAAGATACTAAGGATCTTTTTTACGAAACAATCGAACAGGTTTTTGACAAGTTCTCAACGTATGACGCAAAAATAGTATTGGGAGATTTCAACGCGAAAATTGGAAAAGAACCGATGTATAGGCCTACAATAGGGTCGGAAAGTTTGCATGACGTCAGTAATGATAATGGGACTAGAGTAATAAACTTTGCAGCTTCAAAGAACCTCGTTGTCAAAAGCACATTTTTCAAGCATAAAAATATACATAAGGCCACCTGGACATCACCAGATGGTAACACTCGCAATCAGATTGATCACGTTCTAATTGACAGAAGACGTCATACAAACATTCTCGATATAAGATCTTGCAGGGGAGCGGATTTAAATTCAGACCACTTTCTCGTGATGGTAAAACTAAGATCTAGGCTAGCGTTAAGTAACAAAAGAAGCCGCACAGAGCCAACAGTTCGCTTCAATATAGATAAGTTTAAAACACCAACAGAAATATTAAATTATCAAGTTGAGATATCTAATAGTTTCGACGTTCTCCAAGAACAGAGAGACGATAACGATAATTACGTGGAGGACCCGGAAACCCTGTGGAGCAATACGAAAAAGGCGATAAAGGCAGCCGCGAAACTTACGATAGGTTTTAAGAAAGTAACCAAAAGCAAACCATGGTTTGACGAAGAGTGCAAACTCTGGTTTGAGAAACGTCGGAAGGCCAGACTAAGTAGTTTACAAAATAAGTGCGATCAAACACATAAGAAATATCTCGAGATTAGCAAAAGTACAAATAGGCTCTATAGATCCAAGAAAAGGGAGTGGGAAAAGAATAAAATACTAGCAATAGAAGCGCATAATAAACAAAATAACCTGCGTGAGATGTACAGGGGAATCAGTTTTATAAGGAAAGGCTTTCAAAGTAGAACGGAAGTAATGAGTGACGAAAATGGCAATCTAGTAGCCGATGCGACAGAGAGACTGAATTTATGGAAAGATTATTTCGATAAACTATTAAATGTACGCGAAGCCCCCGTTGAAGGTAATCTCGGCGAAATCCACACTGCTGATCTATTAATTAACGATCCTACTGATATAGAAATAGAAATGGCCATAAAGAAGTTGAAAAATAACAAAGCCGCGGGCATCGATGACCTACCGTCAGAACTGATAAAAAATGGAGGCCCTTGCCTCACAAGGCAAATTTGTAAATTGATACGCGCAGTTATCATTATTCCCATCTTTAAAAAAGGCGATAAAACTAACTGTAACAACTATCGGGGAATTTCACTTGTGCCTTCGTGCTACAAGATCCTGTCTAATGTTATCCTAAGTAGACTAACTCTTTTTGCCGAGGAAATAATTGGGGATTACCAGTGTGGATTCCGCCGAAACCGATCTACAAGCGATCAAATGTTTACAATTAGACAACTGTTAGAAAAGAAATGGGAATTTAATGAAGTAGTGCATCAGCTATTTGTCGATTTTAAAAAAGCTTACGACTCTATTATACGCGCGAGAATGTACTGGATCCTAGAGTTCTTGGGTGTGCCAAGAAAATTGGTTAGACTTATCGAAATTTGCTTAAGCGGCAGTAAGGGTAGAATACGCGTAAACGGTAGTTTATCTGAAGAGTTTTTTATCCGCGATGGCCTGAAACAGGGCGATGCACTTTCGTGCGTCCTTTTTAACTTAGTTTTAGAATACGTGGTTAGGCAAGTGCAGGCGAATCCGACCGGTGCTACCCTCAATGGGGTAATACAAATTCTTGGATATGCGGATGATCTCGACGTACTAGGGGATGATAAAGAAACGGTAGCTAAAAATGCAGAAATCTTGATCGCAAAAGCCAAAGAGATTGGCTTGGAAGTTAGCGAATCGAAGACAAAATATATGACCGTCGTCAGGTCCGGACAAAGTAATCAAGACGGGGATCTAATGGCCGGAAATATGAAATTTGAAAGGGTTAACGAGTTTAAATACCTCGGGTCTATTATAACTAGCGAAAATAAGATTAAAACGGAAATCAATGCGCGGCTACACGCTGGCAATGGGTGCTATTATGCAGCAAACACGCTACTAAAATCGCGATCGCTATCTAGAAACATCAAAGTAAGAATTTACAAAACGATAATAATGCCGGTCGTCATGTACGGGTGTGAAACGTGGGTGCTGACGAAGGGAGAAGAGAATAGGTTTAGAGTTTTCGAGAATAAAGTACTTAGAAAAATCTATGGTCCAAAAAGGGACGAAGAGACCGGCGAGTGGAGAAAACTGCATAATGATGAGCTGCACGCTCTCTACGGGTCAGCAAATATTAATAGAGTAATGAAAGCGCGTAAATTAAGATGGGCGGGGCATGTAGCAAGAATGGGCAATGAAAGAACAGTGGCGCAAGTTTTAAGAGGGAGACCGACTGGTAAGAGACCCCTAGGCAGACCGAGAAACAGATGGGAGAAAAATGTAAGGGATGATCTAAAAGAACTAGGACATGATTACTTAAACTGGATGGAGAATGCACAAGACAGAGATGTGTGGCGGTCTCGGGTAGATGAGGCAATGAACTTTCGAGTTCGAACTGCTAATCTATAATAATAATAATAACAGCTTAAGGGGGGAGGGCTCAAGAGATTTTGTTATGATTTGTTACGGAATTCATGCCAATTTTTGGAAATTATTTAATGTTTTCCATGTTCTGAACTCAATAATTATTTATTAGCTGATTAATTTTTTTCACAATATTAAATTACATGCAGATTGATTTTGAATTTTTTAATAATAACTAACATTAATTGATTATTCACTTAAGGGTTATCTAATTAAATATTGGTTATAATTTATATGATAAAAGTTTTTTTTTTCAAAATACCTCTATTTCAATTATGTAATTTTTGTGAGTTTTCGTGATGTTGTCAAATGAGTATCTGAATTCAATTTTCATAATTAGGTTTTAATTTTTTCTGCAGTTAGTTTAAAAGGTTAATAACAATGAGAATTTTTTGGAAAATATAAAATAAACATTATTTAAATGTTTCAATGGGAATAATTCTTCATTGCTTTTTATGTTGGAAACTGATTAATTAATCATTAGCTGATGAGTCTTTTTACAATAATAAATTACATAAAGATTGAATTGAAATTTTTCTATATTATATTATATATATTATATATTATTATATATTATTATTATTATTATATTATTATTATATATTATTATTATATTATATATATCTATATTTTCTATATTAATATTATTATTATACCACGCTGAAAAACCCAGTTCTCGTCAGATCACTGAAGTTAAGCAGCGTTGGACGCGGTTAGTACTTGGATGGGTGACCATTCAAGAATACTGACATGAGTGCTATTGGCACATCGTGGGTGTGGTGAGCCCACACTTGTAGTTATTTATAACTACAAGAAAAACCTAGAAACACTACCCGAATCAGGTAGTGTCACGCCTACCCTGAAAGGGAAATGGTTTAATGGTATAGGGAACAAGAATTAATTATTTATTTCAAGGTTATGTAGTTGGATATTGGCTATAATTCGTATACTGAAAGTTTATTTATGTTTAACATATCTCTGGTGCAACTATATATTTTTTTTTAATTTTCGTGCTGTTTTGAAATGAGTATCTCAATTCCATTCACACAATTATATGTAAATATTTTTTAAGTCATCATGAAATTAGTTTAAAACGTTAATTATAATTATAATTTTCATAAGAATATAAAGTAAAATTTATTTGGATGTTTCCATGAAAATATTTGTTCATTAATTTTTACGTTCTAAACTGATTAATTTGTTCGCAATATTAAACCACATAATTATTGAATTTTAATTTTTCTTTTGTGTGGTAACATGGATTGATTACTGACATTAATATTATGTCACTTAATATTCGCTATGATCTGTACAATCAAAGTTTATTTATGTTTCATACCTCTATTACAATTGAGTATTCTAGCATTACGTCATGGTTATGATAAGATATGTGGAAATTTCAGGAAGGTTAGCATAGTTGGTGAATATTCACAATAAAATAAGATATACCAAATTTCAGCGCAAATGCATTCTACACTTAAAAAATATTAATATTGATACATTTATAACTTACTTTTACGTTTAGAATATTTTTTACAAAAAGTCGTATGGATTCCCATGTAAGGATGTACTAACTATGCTAACCTTCATGACATTTGCACCTATACTACTATAATTGTGACGTCTAGCTCAAATACTCAATTATAGAACTATTTTAAATGTTTGTGACCAATTCTCGATTATCAAATTCCACTTTTTGCACGCTTCAGAGAAGGAAATGGAAAAAAGTGGAAGATTGTCGGAATTAAAGTTGGAAATATCATCTTTAAAATGAGATTAGGAACATGATGAAATATCTACTGGTTCTCGAATTGTCATGCAAAATGTGGAAGCATAACCAAGATGAAAATCGGACGGTCCATTGGTGACTACATTTTTTGGTCTATTGTTTTTCGCACGTTAACAAAAGATTTAAATTCGACATTCGACTGCCGCTCGACGAACTGATTTTCGTCTTGGACATGCTTCCACGTTTTTTATTATAATTCGAGAACAAGTTAATATTTCATTTTGTTCTTGATTTCACTTTAGAGGGGAGGATTCCAAGCTTTGATTTATCGAAGTTTGAATTTTTTCAATTTACATCACTGATGCATGGAGGAGTGGGACTCAATATATCGCTGAGATAACCACGAAAAAAGAGAGGCACGTATCTTAATTCAATTTTCAAAATCATATGTGGATATATTTTAATTATTTAGCGATGTTTTGTCGTACGCTGTTGTTTTTATGATTATTTAAATGTTCTAATATGATAATGTTCTAATGATCTAGCGATGTTTCTTGATTCACATATTTACAAAAATGGCCGTGCAATGAGTATTTGAATTCCATTTTTCAAAATGACATTTCCATATGTTTTAATTATTTAGCAATGCATTTTGACACGCTCTTCTTTTTCTATAAAAATTTAATTAAATATTTGAGTGCAAATAGATGTTTATTGATTTTTATATTTAGAACTGAGAATCGAATCAGAATATGATTTTTTAAATTATAGGTATTAATTTGTTAATGATTTAGCGATGTATATTGATGCTTACATTTAAAAAAATAGCCGTGAAAATACCCGCAAATGTCATTGTACAACATTTTTTTTTTAATATATTGAATTACATATAACGCGCACTTGAAATCTTCAAATGATATCTCGCCATTAACTATTATTAATAGTAATAGTAAATTATACGTTACATGGATTCACTGAATACATTCTTTGAGAATATAATTTCAGCAAGAATTTTATTAGTCAAAAAATATTAACAAATAAATAGTTATTTGCAAATTGAGTAAATGAGAAAAATGAATACAAAAGTTAGTGCGCGCTTGCGCGCGCACATAATAGTCTAATATTTATGAAAAAGCATAATGCATATCCCTATTATGGAACAGCACAGAAATGTGTTTTTTTAATATTAATATGGCTTATTTTATACTATTTTTTACAATAAATCGAACTAAATAGTACAATTAACTTTTATTTCAATCGTTCATAGAGATAAATAAATTATATACAAGTTTTCGTTAAAATTGACAAACCTAACCTATAAAGGGTAGTTTTTGTGAACGAAGTGAATTATATTTTATTTTTGCTGAAAAATGTTTGTTATAGGCAATGAATTTTTATTTAGGTGAACGAAAAAGAAGAAAAAACCATGAAGGATGAAGTAAAAACTTTTTTTCTTCTTCTATTGTACTTAGTAATAACGTCCTATGCTTTATTGAATATTCGTCCTTTTTGGTAGAAAATTAATCTTCTTGGTTGAAAATTCATATTTTTTCGTGAAAATTCAACAGTTTCATTTAAATTTATTTTCTCTGTTGACTGAAAAGTAGTTTTTAATTGAAAACTCAACTATTCTTGAAAATTTGTCTTTTTTGGTTGAATTTGACTGTTTTTTATTTAAAATTAAAAAATTTTTTGGTTGAAATTTCAATGACATTACATTGTTCGTTGAGAATTCATCTTTTTTAGATGAAAATTCAACTCCTTCGTTAAAATTATAACTCTTTTGTTAAAAATTAAATCTTTTCGTTGAAGATTCATCATTTTAATTGAAAATTCATCTCTGATTGGAAATGTAACGACCTTGATGAAAATCAATATCCTAACTGAAAATTTAACTATTCTCTTTTTGTTTAATAATTTATCTTTTTTAGACGAAAATTTAAATGTTTGATTGATAATTGATCTTTTTTATTTAAAAATTGAAATATTTGGTGAAAATTTGTTGTACCTTTTTGGTATAAAATTCAACTATTCCAGATGAAGATTCATCATTTTAGTTGAAAATTCATCACATTGTTTGATCCGTTTTTTTGTTAAAAATTAATTTTTTTAACCTAAGATTTAACTATTCTATTTTTTGTTGAAAAATCTCTATTCTCTTGCTGTTGTAAAATTCAACTATTGGTTAAAAATGTATAATTTTCAGTTGCAAATTCAACAAGTTGGTTGCAAATTTATATATTGTGTTGAAAATTCGTATTTTTTTGTAGAAAATTTATCTGTTTGGTTTGAAATTGAATTATTCCAGTTGAAGATTCATCATTTTATTTTAAAATTGATCACTTTGGTTGAAAATTCAAACTCCCGAATGATAAAATTCCCGAATAATAAATTTCCAGAATTATAAAACTCCCGAATTATAAAACTACCGAATAATAAAATTACCGAATAATTTATAATATTACTGAATTGGAAAATTTTCGAAAAGGACGAGGGGAAAAGTGGGTGAAGAGTTTAGAAGAGAAAATGCATGGGGGAGGAGAAAACAAAAATTTAAATATGTATAAGGATAATTAGTGTTGCGTGACTTGGAGAAGCTTGGAGAGTAATGGTAAGAGGAAATGGAAGCCCTGGAAGGTCTCGCGCACTTGTAAGATAATAGTTAATAGCTAGTGAGATAAAATTTAAGAACTTGTAAATAATAAGAAGGCGAAGCGATTATAGGTTAAGTTAAGCATAAGGCATAGTGGTTAAGTGAAATTGTAAAAGATGTGAAGAGCCCTCAAACTCGTAAAAGGGAGAGTAATAAAATACAATACAACACAATAAAATACAATACAATTCCTAGTAACAATACAATACATTATAAAATATCTGAACGACAAAATTCCCGTATTCAAATAATAACAAAATTTTTTATGAATATTATTCATTTATTGAAAATACAATAATCAAATATTTTTATTAAAAGAATATCTTTAATGTTTAAAGTTTCTAAAATTATTGTTTGAACTTAAAAAGCAATTATTGAAAAAATATATATTTCTCGATGAAAATTTTTTTGAAATTATTGAAATTTGAGAATTTTAAATTAGATTGAAATCAAATTCAAAATCCTATTTAACGTCCAATACTCAAGTTAATGTATAGAATTCCTGAAAATAAAATAAGAATCAAACGATAAAATTTGGACAACCACCACAAAATGCTCCTATTGAAATTCCCAAAAACAAACAAAAAATTTGTTTTTTTGGACAAAAACAAAAAAGGGGAAAGAAAAATGAGAAGGCAACCAACCAAATCCCCTTTCTTCTCTTTTTTATTTGTTTTGTCTTTCTTATTTTTATTATTATCAAATCACAATATGAAAACATTTATAATATTTACCAACGTTTCGGTGCTCATTCAGCACCCTTATCCAGGTATTAATAATTAGAGCCTGTGGGAGCAGCGTCGAAACAATGACGCTATCTCCTCGATTCCTGAAATCTAAGTGTGGCTCAAAAGGCAAATCTGTAATAAACACATCAGAAATAAGAGAAAGTCAAGATTCATGAAAGCCTATTGCTAAATATAATTAATCATACCACGCCATACCACGCTGAAAAAAACCAGTTCTCGTCAGATCACTGAAGTTAAGCAGCGTTGGGCGCGGTTAGCACTTGGATGGGTGACCATTCGAGAAACACTACCCGAATCGGGTAGTGTCACGCCTGCCCCGAAAGGGAAATGGCTTAATGGTATAGTAGTAGTAATACTAGAATAACTTTTGTTTAATCTATCCAAATCAGTTTTAAAATTATTAGACAATTTTTTTTGTTTTTTAATATAAAGCATTTCCATGAAATCTCTCTTTCCCTCATTACTTTCACTATGTTAAATTTCAACATTATCCCAGTCAAACTCATGGTCCACATCAACAAACCCTTTTTTATGTCTAGCAAGAACACTCTTATAACAACGTCCCAAACGAACATCACTTTTGTGTTCCTCCATCCTCCATTCTGTCCCACGTAATTCATCTTACAGATCTTGCAAGTGATCTTGCAAACAATACCACCTCCTTTAAATTTATCTGAAGGATCTTTAAAAAAAGTTATTATTGAATCCATTTCAAATGGTATACGGAAAATAGTATGAATATTAAATTTTTCTACATAAATTCAATAGTTTTCGAAATTTTACGAAAAAACGGGAGAACAAAAGTATTAAAAGAACTATATTCTCTCAGTTCCTTCTAGTTATCTGTAGATAAAATGTTATTTTGTTTGTTTTTAATTTGTTGAATTCTAATTGTGATATGTTTCTCAATTAACTTTTGTAGGTAATGATTAAGAAAAAGGATATTCCTAACAATATTCAAATTCTCTTTGTGAAATGAAATGTGGGAAAAACCTAGAGCTCTCTCAACTAAGTTTTTGATTACTGCAATTTTGTTTTGAAAATGATGAGCCGGAAAAAAATTTTAAATTCTACCTGGATATGTACTTTTCCTTTACCAATTGGTAATATTATTACCATCCTGACCTTTCATTACTTCTATGTCCAAAAAACTGATGTTATTATTTTTCTCTATTTCATGGGTAAATTGAAGTTTTGGATGAAAACTGTTAAAAGCATTGATAACTGCCTGCAACTTTTCTAGAGGAACACATAAAAAGGTGTCATCAACATACCGAAAGTGAAAGGGCAAAACAAAATCTAGCTTCTTGAAAGCAAACACCTCCAAATCTTCCATAACTATTTCTGCTAAAATTGGATTTAAAATAAGTTGAGTTCATATTGAAAACTATCCCTTTAATAAAATCTTTTTGACTTAATCGAGTACGTGTTTTTATCTTGTCCCATCTATTCAAAATTGCATGTTAAACTAATTCAAGGGGTATACTCGGAAACATTGCAACAACATCCAAAGAAATCATTACATGGTCATCAGGAACAGTTTTTTGAATAATAATTTTTTTGAATTCCCAGCTATTTTTGATATTGTATTTTGAAGTTGTAATGGAGTCTTTAAGTATCAAATTAAAGTTTTATTCTAAAAATTTCGTGGGAGTGTTAATAGTTGAAATAACTATTCTCAAAGGATAGCCATCTTTATGAATCTTTCTCAGACCATAACATCTGGTAAGAACTGTGTCTTCGGTGTTTATATCAGTCCATCTTACATCTTTTCCTAAAAGTCCTTTCTTTCTCCAATTGTCTAGAATCTTGAAAATGTCTCTTCTCAATCGTTTCAATGGATTTTCACTCAACAAATCAAAATGATCACGATTGGAAAGTAAATCCTCCACATCCCTAATATAATCTGATTTCTTCATACAAACTGTAATATTGCCTTTATCAGCATTCATGCAAATTATGTCATGGTTGTTTTTAAGAAAACCTTTCGTTATCATGAAATCTTCAGAAATTTTACGATCAATACTACTAATGTGCAAACAATTCTTCTCAACAAAGCTCTTTGACAAGTGTAAAACCTTGTTTCGGAAATCTTGCTGATCTAATTTTGGAATTTTGTGTATGCTTGATTCCACATCTTTGACTATTTACATAATTTTTCTCGAATTACTTTTTATCACATGGTTACTAAAACTTTCACCTAATCTGAGAATATCTGTAACTGAATCAGGAATTTAAATATCTGCCAAATTTACAAACCAAGGATCCCTATCTTCTTCTTCAAAATTTTATCTTGTTGTAAGCATACTTCTAATTCACTTCTAATTCTGCAAATTTTTACTTTTAAAAAATTAACATGATTTGAAACATCCTTGATCAGTAAATTCAGCATTGAGAGTTTAAAATTCTTTAAATTATGTTCAAATTGTCTATTGCAAAAATTACTGTGAAAAGCAAAATCTCGAAATTTGTTATCCAAGAAAAATATTTTTTTTATGTAAAACATAATTTCTTCGACATTCAATCAAAAACCTTTTCTGACGGATACTGCCTCTTAGTTTTTGGTTGATATCACACCATAATTTAATCTTTCTGAAGGCTTCAGGACCATTTGTACCTTTGATCTGATTAAAAAACATAATGTTAAAAAAAGGCGTTAGAAATGACCTCCAATCCAAGTCAGCTAAACTGAAATTTGCGAATTTTAAATTAGATTAAAATCAAATTCAAAATCCTGTTTAACCTCCAATTCTCAAGTTAATGTATAGAATTCCTGAAAATAAAACAAGAATCCAACGATCAAATTTGGACAAACAACACAAAATGCTCCTATTGCAATTCCCAAGAAAAAAAATTTGTTTCTACGGACAAAAATAAAAAAGCGAAAAGAAAAATGAGAAGGCAACCAACCAAATCATTTATAATATTTACCAACGTTGCGGTGCTCATACATAAAAAATAACATTTTTTTTATAAAAATATCTCATTATATTTTTAAAAATAATTAATATTTATTTAAAAAAAATCGATTGTGTAAATTCGGGAATCTTATAGTTCGGATATTTTCCAATTCGGGAATTTTATTATTCGGAAATCTTATGATTCGGTAATTTTATTATTCGAAAATTTTTCAATTCGGAAATTTTAGAGTTTCGGGAATTTTATTTTGCGGGATTTTTCAGTCGTCCCTATCACTGTAGAAATAATAAAAGTATGATTTAATTAAGCTTCTCATTAAGTATTAGAAAGTACCTTATTTTCTTCTTTTATCTCTCAAAATTTGTTAAGTTTCTAGTCTTTTATTGAAGTACTTTGATAATTATTATTTGTATGGTACTTTGTCAATTAATAATCCTATTGTGGCAGTAGGGCGTTGAAACTAAGTTGAGCGTCAGGAGTTCTGTTTCGTTAAATTAACGATTATTAGCTTAGCTTTAACTGAACGTAAATTCAGAAGTTAGCGCCTCGTTTCCGATTCCCTCAATTCTCTGTAAATACATACTAACTAAAGGCTGCTTTGCCAAACCCCAGCTTTCCCAAAACTGTTTCACCAAAGAGGTCATTTCAAATACCTATCCTAAAGCAAAAATTAAAGAAAATATATTTATAAATTCATATCATACAAAAAGTTATTGATAAGATTAATAAATTCGATATTTCTTCTGTATTATATACAAAACTGCTGAATTACAAAATTTTCCAATTTTCAACTATACTGGAACTTGGATTTAAGACCGATTTCTGACATGGCTTACACTTACACATGGCTTGCACTGGCTGAGGGTACCGCCCTCATGCTGTTTGTCACGCATGAATAAGCACAGTCTCTCTGTCGAAAATGCGGAATTTTTAAATCCAAGTTTCAGTCTTTGGAGGTTTCCTATTTTCGACATTTTGATCTGAAGTCATTCTATTTCAAAATTCTTTAATTCAAATGTAAATTGTTTAATTTGTAACGGTTTGATTCGAAATAATACAATTTAATGTCCTTTCTAATGAAATTGACCAACAATAAAAATTTGAGGGACAAGTTCTTAAATTATGCAAGCAGTTGTTTTTAAACATTTTAATTTCAAATTATCCATTTTAAAACAATTTTATTTATAAATGATTCAAGTTTAATTCCTTTTCATTCCATTCGAAATATTGACCTTTATTCAAGATTTTACCTAATCTAAAATATTTTGAATCTGAAAGTTTTCAATTCAAAATCGTTCAATATATATATTTTTTAATTTTAAAAGCTCAAATTCAAAAATCTTCGGTTTCAAATTCATTAATTTTCGGAGACTTCAAATTCCAACATTGAAAATGCTGTAGTTTAAAATTTAAATATTAAAACTGTCAAGACAGTTTCACTATTAAATCTTTCAAAATTGCACAATTTCGTGATAAAAACCTTTTACAGTGAGTTTTTAATGTTATAATTTTAGATTTAAATGACTGTATGTTACTCATCGCCGACTCCGTGGTTAGCGCATTGGCAGCGCATCGAACTTGGAGCCAGCAGCCAAGGGTTCGACTCCCCGTGCCGGCTTAAATTCTTACAAATAATTTCTTCCTTTTTTCCCCTGTGTAGCTTTCCCGGTTATAGATTTTAGATTTAAATATCTAATTTCTAAATTGTTTGATTTCAATTTGAAACGTACAATAATTTCTGGTTTTTTTAATTATTCAAAATCGTGAAATATCAAATTCAAAGACATTAGAGTTGCACAATTTTCAGTTTACAGGAATTGCAAATCAACCATTCTGCATTAAATACCCATAGAAAAAATTGGAAGCAATGAAAAATTAGGGCAATAATTTGTCAAACACAAGCTTTAAAAAATAGAAGATTATAACATTCTCAAGCCATTTTTTTAAGATATTCAAAAATATTGAACATTTCAAATTCAAGTTTACAAGAGAAACAATTTTGAATTGGAAAAGCTAAAATTGTGCAATTCCAAACATTAAAATAATATATAGCAATGTCATTCTGTGTTCTTATTTTTCATTCAAAATTGAAAAATATGTGACTGGAAAATTTTAAGAATAAATAATAGTAATTAAGGAAGTGTTCAAGCTTAATCAATTTTAAATAAAAAATGGAAAATTGTGTTTCTCAAAATCAAAATAGATAAAAATTAAACTATCTGTAAATAATATAAATTTTGAAGGGTTTAAATATGAAAAAGTTTTAATTTCACCATTTTTGGCGACTAAAATTTTTTTATCATCAAATTAAGTTTGAATTCGTTTAAGTTGCAACGTTCGGGACTAGAGATTTTTTAACTTTGAAGGTTTTCCGTTTGAAATTACTCTTCACTTTGAAAGCATTTTTAGAATAATTCAATTTTAAAGGTTTATGATTAAAAAATTTTCCATTTGATTTTATTTTAATTAAATATTTTCCATTCGACTTTTTTCATAGATTTCATTGTTATTACATATTTTCAATTGCAAAATTTTGTCTTCAACGTGGATTTGTTCCCCTTGCATGGTTTGAATTCAATAATTTTGAAAGTTTTTAGTTAGAAAGCATATAATTTTCAACGCTTTCGGAATAATTAAAATTTGAAGGTTCACAATATTCAAGATTCATTAATTTTGAACCGTGAAAATTTAAACATTGAAAATAAAATATAAATAAAAAATAATAATTTGAAACTTTCGATTTAGTTTTCAATATTAAATTGTAAAATTTCAATAGCTTCGAATACAAAATTATATAAATTTAACAGTTTTCAATTTTCGATTATTCAATTTTGAGGATTTTAATTGGAAATAATACAATTTTATATTTATATTTATATTTATATTTATATTTATATTTATATTTATATTTATA
>CAKNYM010012884.1:0-11562 GCA_932195095.1 Andricus curvator | reverse complement strand
CCCCCCGTAACAGAAGTTTTGTTGGGACTGACGTAAGAAGTGGACTCTCCACTATACGACGAATCACTACTTAACTTGGGCATGATTTCGACTCGCACAAAAAATTTCGCGCATAAAGGTGGTAGTTGGGTGTACAATCTAAACATGAATAATACAAACAATAAGGTAGCCTCGGAATGGACTGAAACTTTGATTGAGGTTTTAAAATATGGTCAGGAGTAGATAGGGAATCACATGGTAGTCAAGGGGTCGGTTTGATTATGAATGAAAAAGCAAGATATATGTTCCAAAAACGACTTAAATACTTTTTTTCTCCCCTTTTCAGATAGTTGGAAAAAAATCTTTCTGATTGTAGGATTTATTATAAAGATACGGAAATATACGCTGAAGTAAAGGAATTACCTTCTTCATTTTAAATCAAATACAACTTTAGTCATTTTTATCTGAAGAACATTGAACATATGGTCGTTGCGAAGCGCGACGACCAAATTGCGCGCAACAAGCGCGCTCAAACTTTTGGGTTTCTATTATACGATGAACAGAAACGAGCGTGAAGCGCGAGGTTCACATGATGATCATACCAAATATCGAGCGCGAAGCGCGAGTGTCGTGATGAGAATGTGTTCCTTAAGGTCGACAGAACCTTAAGTAAATTAGTTCTTATTTTTATGTAAAACTGACATAATTAAACCAAAAGCAGGTCATAACGATGAAGCTTACTAAGAGAGTATTAGCCTGCGAAGCGCGCGATAGCGAGGACACGAAGTGTGAAAACCTAGACGACAAATGTGTCCGAGCGCGCAGCGCGAGGTGAATGCATTATCGAGCGCGAAGCGCGAGATAAACGTATAATCGAGCCCGAAGCGCGAGATGAATACCTAATCGAGCGCGAAGCGCGAGATCCAACAGGTGCGCGCCCTAGGCGCGCTGAAACTTGCGAGCGAAGCGAGCCGCGCGCGAAGCGCGCCATGAGAATGTGCCCGCGAAGCGGGCAGATTTTTTGTTGTTAAAATTATCATTTTTTTAAACTGAATATGTAAATATTCCAATTATTTTGTTATTTTATTTGAAAATTCACTTTTTTTTTGCTGAAAATTCGTTTTTCGTATAAATTAATTTCTTGGCTAAAAATTCAACTATTGCAGTTACAGATTCATCATTTTAGTCTAAAATTGACCTTTTTTGTTAAAAATGTTAGCTATTCCAGTTTGAAGTTTCAGCATTTTAGTTTAAAATCCATCAGTTTGGTTGAAAATTCATTTATTTTGTTGAAAATCATATTTTTTTTGGTTAAAAATTCAAATATTGCAGTTAAAGATTCATCATTTTAGTTGAAAATTCATCTTTGTTTAAAATTCAACTATTCCAGTTGAAGATTCATTATTTTAGTTGAAAATTCATCAGTTTGGTGGAAAATTGATCTTTTTTAGTTCAAAATTCAATATATGGTTGAAAATTTGCCTTTTTTTAGTTAAAAGTTCAACTATTTCGTTCAAAATTCATTTATTTAGTTGAAAAATTAATTTTTTTGGTGGAAAATTCAAATATTCCAGATAAAGATTGATCACTTTAGTTGAAAATTAAACTTTCTTGTTTAAAATTCAACTATTTCAGTTGGAAATTCATCAGTTTGGTGTAGAATTAATTTTTCTGACTAAAAATTCAACTATTCCATTTTTGGTTGAAAATTGATCTTTTTAAGTTGAAAATTCAACTATTTGGTTGGAAATTTATCTTTTTTAGTTCAAAATTCCACTATTCCATTGAAAATTAATTTATTTTGTTGAAAAATGTCGACCTTTGTGTCAGAAAATTAATCCTTTTTGTTGAAAATTCAACTATTCCAGTTAAAGATTGATCATTTTAGTTGAAAATTCATCTTTTTTGTTTAAAGTTCAAGTTGAAAATTTATTAGTTTGGTGGCAAATTAATTTTTCCGACTAAAAATTCAACTATTCCATTTTTAGTTGAAAATTCATCTTTTCAAGTTCAAAATTCAACTATTTGGTTACAAATTTATCTTTTTTAGTTGAAAATTCAACTATTCCGTTGAACATTCATTTATTTTGTTGAAAATCATATTTTTTGGTTGCAAATTCAACTATTCCAGTTAAAGATTCATTATTTTAGTTGAAAATTCATCTTTTTTAGTTGAAAATTCAACTTATTCCGTTGAAAATTCATTTATTTTGTTGGAAAATGTCCTTTTTGTGAGAAAATTTATCTTCTCGGTTGAAAATTCAACTCTTCCAGTTAAAGATTGATCACCAGTTTGGTGGAAAATTAATTTTTTCGACTAAAAATTCAACTATTCCATTTTTGGTTGAAAATTGATCTTTTCAAGTTCAAAATTCAACTATTTGGTTAAAAATGTATCTTTTTTAGTTGAAAATTCAACTATTTCGTTGAAAATTTATTTATTTTGTTGAAAATTGTCCTTTTTGGTGGAAAATTAACCTTTTGGTTGAAAATTCAACTATTCTAGTTTAGTGGAAAATTAATGTTTGTCGACTGAAAATATGTATGTATGCATATGTACGTATGCTTCGATCGTAAGCGGGACCTTATATTTATATGCGGGAATTGTCCGGGAATTTCGTGGGGAAAATTTAGTAGACACCCTGCATTACATTTAAATCATTCGCCAGGGACCGATACGAAAACTGTGATTTAATCCTCGTTTTTTTGTTCAACTTTCGTTATACGGTCCCTGAAATAAAAAAAATATATTTATGTATATGTAATTACCATCATTCATGAAAAAAAAATCTTTGTTCTGTCACTAGATTAAAACGAATAATTGGGAATAACGCCACACCATTCTTGAACAAAGACCAAAATATCATTGAGTGGAGAATCTGGAGGTGCTTGTCTCGCTGTGTTGACCAACTTATTCCAGTCTTCTCGATCAGCGACTCGAGTCGTGCCTTCGAATTTAACAACTGGTCCTCGAATTGGATAACCGGTCAAAATGCATTCCTCAAGCGGATTAGATTTATCAGTAGAATTCGTGAGTGATCCCGTGTAAGTCCCTCGATGATCAGTCGGCAATCCTTGTTCGACTTTCTGGTCCATCGAAACAGTCAGCACCCATTCTCTGACTTCTTCACGTTGATCCTTGGACAGACTCAGACTGGGAGGAAGAGGAACCTCAAGAGGAAAATCTGTCACTCTGAGATCATCTACATCAAGAATGCTCCCGTCACCTTCCTCGATACACTCTTCCAGGTCCAAAAAGTGATTCAGGAAGACGAAAGCCTCACTGCTGAGTCCGGCAGATCTCGCGTCGATTCCAGCTTCATAGTAGCAGCGATCCGCCATCAAAATATCAGAATATCGTAGAAGCACAATCGAAGTTTTGACGACTAGTCCGGAAAGTGGAGTAAACAACCTGGCGCCACATCTGAAACTACAATAATGAGCAGCTCGAAGAAGTCTCTCAAATCGATAAGAGTGTTCCGATGAGTCCATGTTCTTGGTCAGATTCAGCAACATGTCTCGAACTTGGGAGAGGTATCTGTACTCATTGTTCGATTCACTGGAGTTTAGGACTGTTTCTGCCAAGTGGTAGTAAAGATTGTAGTTTTGAGAAATCGGTGGCGTTCCATATTGAACATAGAGCTGTAAGGCTTGAGATGCCGAGTGAGATTTTAACAGTTGAGCTGCTCTCAGGGCTACGTACTTGTGCAAGAGGGCTGCACTTTTTGAACTTGCTGCTTCGAAAACTTGGGGCCACTGACCCTTGCGTACAAGAATTTCCAGAGCACCTTCCGTATCCACTTCTGCCAATTTGTCCATTTGGTCGTCTCTTATCATTGCCTCTTTGTATTTTTCTTCTAAATAGTATTCCAGGTCAGGAGCAAGTTCTTGAACTACACGTTTTGCTCTGTCCCATTCGCCAATAGCTGCAAGCGAATTTATCGCGTCCTTTAGCCTGTCTGCTTGAAGAAATACCTGCAGAATTTGTGCACGGTGAATATTATTGTTTCATTTATTTATTAGTATACTAATTTATATTTTGAACTCAATTGTTCAGACATGTGAATCATATTACCTGTGCAGCAAGGGCATGTTCTCCAACGCTGAACAAACGTGTACCCAGATCTCCACCTACATGAGCAGCGACATCAGGTTCAGCCTGGTGAAGAAGAATCTCTGCGGCCTGAACGAGAGCAGCTCTTGAAGCCTGAGGATCGAGCAGAAGAATATCCAGAGCAGCTCGAATTTCTCCAACTTCAAGCCACCGCCGAGCTTCTTCAATATTGTTCGCCCCGTCAATTTGTGAAGTCTTCTGACCCAACTCTCGCCTCAGGGCTGCTTCCTGACTTGGAAGGTATTCACGACAAACTCTCATTGCCTCAGACCACATCCCTGCGTTCTGTAAATCATTTAAAAGAGTGAACCAAGGAAAGCCTGATTCTGTCCTAAACAATGAAAATAATGAAAAGGTGTTTGCTAATCAAATAATTGACGGTCACTTGGTGTCATTGTCCCCAGCCCTGAGTTGTTACGTTATGTAAGTACCGCCCCTGAGTTGATGATTTTACCCAAGATAGATATATACCTTATAGTGGTTGATAATGATTTCAGGTTTATGTGCTCTGAGTAGAAGAGACTCAGCAGTGCTATAATCCTGACCGTTAACAGCTTCCGCTGCCCTGGCAACAAGTACTTGTGAAAGAGCCTCCTGACTGTGATTCTGAGCAACTTGTTCAGCAGCTTCCCAATCATGAGTATGAATATACATTTGCACAGCCTCCAGAGCTTTGTCAGCCTTGATGAATTCTCTCTCAGCTTCAGCAAATCGACCCTCGTCTTCCAGATACATAGCATGTCGATAGTGCACTGTTTTCTGCAGATCCGATGTCCCATACTTGACTACGTCCAGTGCCCAATCAAACAAACTTGCTTCGCAGGCCAGTTGCAGACACGGGTCCAAGTAGTTTAATCTCCCCAGTAATTTTGCACCAAGTTCCGGAGCCAAAGTACGAGCCCACATCAGAGCGACCTGAGAAAAAGTATATTAGCATATTATATTCCTGGCCCCACTCTAACGTCCGCGCTCCTGATCTATTACCTGTTGGGCAGCTTTTTCACTCGTCGAAGCTTGTTTCGCGACCCGAAGTGCATCCTCCCACATATTGGCAGACCTGTAAGCACTCACAGCACCTCTCCAATCTCCAGCTCCCAGGAAATGCTCCTCTGCTTCTCGAATTTTACCCGCAGCTTCCAACTCTTTTGCCAAATGGGCATGAGTCGTTTGAAGCAAATCAGACCTGTGTTGAGTGACTAATCTGATCATATCCCCTCGATGTCCAGCCTTTCTGTACATCGCGATTGCTGAATCATGCTGCCCTATTGCAACATATAATGCCTCCGCGTGTCGTAGATCACCAGCTTCTTGCAGAGCTTCCGCGTGACCAGCCAATATTTCATTTGCTTCTTCAGGATTCATTTGACCCAGGGCTACTTCCTGAGCACGAGTCCAATCTCCAGCCTTTATGTGTGTCTCAACAGCTCGCTGAGCTTTTCCTCCTCGTATAAATAGACTCTCTGCCAAATTTCGCTCACCTACGGAGGCGAAATATTCTCCAAGCTTCTCGCACTGCTTCCTTATTTCTGGATCGTCGGTTTCGATCACCTGGCAAGAAATAGTAATTAAGATAAGTAAATGTAGGTACAATACAGAATTCTCATTGGGTCTATCTTTCAGGAAAGTTAGAACCAAAACAAACCTGGATTATCTGCAGAGCTTTTCTCCACTGATGAGCATTCACAGCAGCATTCAGAGCCAAAGACGTTTCTCCAGCTTCGATAAAATGGTTAATTGCAGCATCATAGTGACCAGTTTCCACCAAAACATGTCCCCACTCTTTCTCGAGACTCACAACTGAATTGGGTTCAGCCTGTCTTGCTAGATCCAGAGCTCTTGCAAAAACTCCAGCCTGGGCATAAGCTTTAATAGCAGCAGGATAATCATCAGTCCTCTCGAAAATTTCTCCAGCGAGTTCCATGAGATAAGTCGACTTGAGAGCTTTGATGATTTCATTAACCAGAGAAGTATCTTGAAGCAGTTCGTTATTCGACAACATCATCCTGGCTGCTCTTCCAGCTCGATGAGCTTCCAGATACAGTTTGATCGCTCTTCTCGGATTATCGGACTCTATCACGGCAGCTGCCTTAGCAGTTTGACCACTATCAAGCAGCCAAGCCAAGTGTTTGTCTCTCAATTCGGATACACCAGACCAACCGCGATTTTGAGCCAGGGCGAGTGCGTCTTCCCAGTGCCAGAATTTCTGGTACATTTCAAGAGCTTTTGTCAGCTCGTTCTGCTCCAGATAAATCGCCTCTGCGGTTTTTAACTCGCCATTGAGAATTGCCAATTTTGCCCAGCAATCGGGACTAGCCAGGGCATCATTGCCAGTCTCTTGAGCGTATTCTTCACCTGTTTTTACTATATCTCGAAGAAATCGGGAGCAGGCAATGTCTCCGAGAGCTGCGTAACATCTCGCAGCTACCAACAGATTTCTGGAGCTCATGGCATTTCTTGCCACGTTTTCCCACATCGCCTCTGCTTGGGGTCGATCGCCGAATTCCTCGAGAAAGAGGACGACCCTGCCAAAATCGTTATCATGGAGAGCTGTTCCAAATTCGATGAGACCTTCGTCCAGGAGGTAGGCCACTTTCCCCCCTGGTTCTTCTACCATTACTGAGGTTTGACCATTTTCTCGAGTTATGTCTATCGCGTCTCCTCGAATTGGAATCAGGGTCGCTGCCTCGGGCGCGTCCACATTATACCAAACTGCTAAGGTCTGTTCTGATTGCGCGACTACTACATCACTTTCTGAAATTAGGTATAGAATTGATAAATTCAAGTTTTTTTTATTTGTTTTAGTGGTAATTATAGCTAATTAGTAGTATAGTGAATTACTTTTTTAATAGTATATACATACCTGGAACCCAGGAAGCAAAACTCGTCCCAGTCAAGAGAAGAGTTCTCCCTCCCTGATCATCGCTCAACCAGAGTCTGCCCCTTTTATCCCGAGAAAGAATTCTGTGACCTGTTTCACTCAGTTCCAACCAGTCGACCCTGGCATCATGATTGATGATATTAATCGTTGTTCCAGTCGGAATATCTATCACCCGAATGGTTTTCGGGTCCAGTAAATAGGCTAATCTCTTATTTTCTGGCATTCCAGCAACATGCCTCTCATTCATTCTCACACTGACAATTTGAGGATTCACAGCTTCAGTACGAACTGAGCCTAAAATCTCGTTCTTGCCATATTCGACGACACTGAGTTCTCCACTACAATATATCAAACAGACTGACGAATACTCAAAGAAGAACTTCTCTTTGCCGTTTTTGTGACTCCATCGTATTTCACTCAGCAGATTCGAATCAATGTCGCAAAGCAATAAACTCACGGCTGTCCTTGCTATTATGTGGTTGTCTCTACGACCCAGGACTTTGACGTCTTCTATCTCGCTTCCGGTTTGTGATCTGTTGATCATTTTTTCACATAAAAAATAATACAAATTTTTCTTTTCTTTTTCCGGGTTGCCACAAAAGTCCAGCTCTTCCCCTGCTGTCTACCTTTCCCCAGCCTCAAAATTCACTTAAGTTTTATCAGTAAAAAAATTAATGCGAAAATTTAAAATTCCCCGTCAAGTACTAAAATAATTATACATATTTCAAAATATGTGCGAATATACAAAATTTTTCCTTTTTTCTTAATGACATGATGTTTCAGGTCTTGTAGCAACCCTGTTTTTCTTATTTTACCATTATTTTTTTCTCAGATTCTCACCTGATGATGACAGGGTGGCTCTTATTCTCCAGAGGACGGACCACAACTTGACTCGGTCCAACATACGAAACTTCATGACTTCCCCTGATAATCGAGCGTCTGAGGATTGTCTCGAATTGTTCCACAGCTCCACAAAGACTACCGATCACAAGTCTTGAGCCATCTCTTCGCCAGGCCAGTGCCGTAACTGTATAAAAATTAGTCAAAACTCGACAATTTGTCTCTTCCCAGGCAGAACGTCGAGGACTCCAGTCTATTATTCTGACTTTGTCCCAAGAACCGACAGCTACACTCTGTCCACTGGGACTGCAACAGGCTACCGTCATTTCCTTTTCTTCCGGATCACGACTGTAGTCTAGAGATTTAACTACCTTGCCTCGAGAATCGTAGAAGGTGATTCTCTTGTCAGATCCTGATGCCAGGATGTGACCTTGAGGCCATGCTAAAGTGTAGGCCGGGCCGTTGTGAACAAGTACTCGACCCGAAGGCTCCGTATTTCCGTTGTCTGTTACGAAGAATCGTATTATGCTTCCGTCTGCGTGGCTTGACAAAAAACCTGTTCCTCTCGTGCTAAAAAAGGGAATTTATTAAAACATTTCAGTCAAGAATTAAATACTCAAGTATTGATTATTGGAATAATGACCCTCTTGGGAAATAAAATTGTTTTCAGTTACTTTACGGCAAGAGCGATTGTCATCGAATCGGCGGCGTACAAAGTTTGGGCCTTGTTGGCTTTTACTAGAGCTGCTCGAACCTTGCCATCGGCCAATCCAACCACAATTGGACCTTCTGAAGGCCAGGCGAGACATGTCACTGAAGAACTTTGATTGAATTTGTTGCAAATCACCTTCTTCTCTCCCCTTTATAAAATTACAATTATTAATGCTAATCCAATCCCTTTTTGTAAAATTTATATTCGAGTAGAGAAAAGGGCATACGTTACCATTCTTCTCCGATTTTATAGACGTAAAGTATATTGTCCGTTTGGCCCACTGCAATCTTTGTCGAATCTGGTGAAAAACTGATGCCCTTGACCACATAACATTTCTTACCAAACTGTAAAATTTAAAAGTCAAACGCAATTTACGAAATTTCAGTAAATTAGTTGTACAATATCTTCTACATGCACAACAACAGAAGCGGCGGAACCTTTTTTTCTAGGTGGGGGCAGGGGCAAAGACTCATAATAGTAAGTGGCACAATTTGAACATAGTATAATAATATTATACTATATAAATATTTTACATAAATAATAAATAAACAATAAATAGTAAATAATAAATATGAATGCAGGTATAAAATTCATATTGTCAAAGATTTCACAAATTTCACAAATACTACCAAATATTTCGCAAAGATTTCAGAAAGATTTCACAAAGATTTCAAAAATTTCGTAAAGATTTCAGGTAGATTAAAAAAATTGCATAAATATTTTAATAATATCCCAAAGATTTTGCAAACATTTTAAAGGTTTCGCAAAGATTTTGAATAGATTAGAAAGATTTCACAAAGATTTCAATGATTTTCCAAATATTTCACAAAGAATTCGGATAGCTGACAAAGATTTCACAAAGATTTTAAAGATTATGGATAGATTAAAAAGATCTCACAAAGGCTTCAATGATTTTCCAAAGATTTCAATAATTTCACAAATATTACCAAATATTTCAAAAAAATATCAAATATTTTGCACAGATTTCCAAAGATTTCAGAACGATTTTATTGATTTCCCAAATATTTTAAAGATTTCATGAAAAAATCAGATAGATTTCAAAGAGTGTGCACAAAGATTTGAATAATTTCACAAATATCAGATATTTCGCAAAAGGTTTCAGAAAATTTTACAAAGATTTTAATGATTTTCCAAAGATTTCAAATATTTCAGAAATATTTTGCAAAAACTTCAGATAGATTTCAATGATTTTCCAAATATTTCATAAAGATTTCAAATATTTCGGATAGATTAAAAGATTTCGCAAATACTTCAATGATTTCAATAATTTCATAAATATTACAAAATATTTCAAATATGTTTCAAATATTTCGCAAAGATTTCCAAAGATATCAGAAAGATTTCACAAAAATTTCCATGATTTCCTAAAAATTTCAATGATTTCAAATATTTTGCTAAGATTTCGTATCGATTTAAAAGATTTCATGAAAAATTTCAAATAGATTTCAAAGAGTGCAAGATTTCAATGATTTTCCAAAGTTTTCATGAACATTTTAAAATTTCGGATAGATTAAAAGATTTCACAGAGACTTCAATAATTTCACAAATATTTCAAAAATATTTCAAATATTTCGCAAAGATTTCCAAAGATTTCACAAAGATTTCAATGATTTCCTAAAGATTTCAAAGATTTCGCAAAGATTTCGGATAGATTAAAAAGATTTCAGAAAGACTTCAATGGTTTCAATAATTTCACAAACATTACCAAATATTTCAAAAATACTTCAAATATTTCGCAAGGATTTCCAAAGATATTAAAAAGATTTCATAAAGACATCAATGATTTTTTAAGGATTTCAAAAATTTCAAATATTTTGCTAAGATTTCGGATAGATTTAAAAGATTTCACAAAGATTTTAATTATTTCATACAAATTTCAGATAGATTTCCACGAGTGCACAATGATTTCAATGATTAACCAAAAATTTCAAAAATATTTCAAATATTCCGCAAAGATTTAAATGATTTTCCAATGATTTCAATAATTTCACAAATATTACCAAATATTTCAAAAATATTTTTGAAATGTCGCAAATATTTCAGAAAGATTACAATAATTTTCTAAAGATTTCAAAGATTTTACAAAGATTTAAAATATTTTGCAAAGATTTCGGATTAATTAAAAAGATTTCACCAAGATTTCAGGTAAATTTGTTTTAAAAAATTCAAACGATCCCATGAATTTAATCATTCGATTTCAGAGGGGTGCAAATCAATACTTTATCTCCCCTGGTAAATTTCTAGGGGGTCATTGCCCCCTGTCGCCCCTCTGGGCAACAAGCGAATTGAAGACGCTTCGAAAAACTATAACTAAAATAGAGTCATGTGTAACTTTAAAAATACAATACCGTAGCATCAGCCGGCTTTGTGGAAAATTTGTCCCTTCTCGCACCTTTTTCATCGAACAAATATATTGAACGATCGGATAATGCAACAGCTAGTTTTAAATTATTGGGTGACCATGCAATTCCAACTACTCTGTTTTCTTGCTCCTTCATGATTAGTAAAATAAACATACATAACACAATATTATGAATACATCGAATTTTTAGGGAATATCATTAAAAAATATTGGTATACTCACATGAGCAGGTAAAACAGATCCAACATATTTAAGCAACATTTTTTCTTCTCTAAAGTCAAAATAACTCTATAATTTTTCTTCTCATATTTTTACATCATTTTAACCTATTGTCTACCTTTGTGTACTTCGGTGTACTTTTGTGTACGGTTTTTGTTGCTTAGCAACACATTAAAAAAATGGTTGTCAGTGCAGTATTCTTTAGACCAAGATGTGATCCAAATTAGCATACAGAAATGTTCTTTGACGTGAAATATATAGAAAAATTATTTTGGACTGAAAGAGTTTATTGAAATTGTTTAACTTTTAATTTTTGAAATTTTGAAATACTTGCACAATCGATAATCGACAGGTCGATTATCGACTACTGTCTCTGTCTTTCTCGTGCCCGGTAGGTATGCAATTCAACGAAACTCGATTTAATCGAAATGTCATTT
>CAKNYM010012883.1:0-32348 GCA_932195095.1 Andricus curvator | reverse complement strand
TGTCTGTTTTTCAACAAATAGGCTCACTTTGTTTACGAATTCAACTACGAATATCTTTCCGATGACTGTTTTATATTTTGCTTTGTAAATTTACAATAATTTTCAATTATTTAAACAATTTTAATTAAAAAACTGAGAGTTTGGCTATTTTTTCACGAACAGGCTCCATTTTTTATAGAATTAAGTAAGAATAGCTTTCCAATTAGTTTTTGCTAGAATGCTCTGCAAATTTCTAAGAATGAATAATTATTTAAACAATTTTGATCAACAAATCAAGAGTTTGGCTTTTTTTAAGAATAGGCTCAATTTGTTTACGGAATCAATAAAGAATGTTTTTTCAAATAGCTCTTTCTTATGATACTTTGAAAATTTACAATAATTATTCATTATTTAAACAATTTTCATAAACACATTCAGAACAATTTATTTGGGGAATCAACTAAGATTGTCTTTCCGATGAATTTTCACTATGTTTTGTAAATGTACAAGAATTATTAATTATTTAAACAATTTCGATTGAAAAATTTAGAGTCTGGTTATTTTTCAACGAATATGCTCCATTTTTTACAGAATTATTTATTCTGCATCGTGAGAGGGTATCCATGCGAAGCCATGTATAAATCAAAATTATTGAAGTAAAAATCAATTTTATGGTATTTTATTGAAATTCATTTCCAAATAAAATAAATGAATGTAAACAAATTGGTCGCGCGCGGAGCGCGCGTATGAGGCTCTAGTTAATTTTTAAAATTGAGCCGTTGAATAATGATGTTCTTGCATCTTTAGAACTCACTTATTTTCTTTTGTACATAACTTAACGAGCATGAAAAATAAGTGGTCATTCCAGAATAAATCATCAGGTCGGTGTTGCGACCTACTTAAAAAAATGGTTACATTAAAAAAAAGTGCATATCTTTAGGATCCCCCGGGTCTTCAATGGATTTATTTTTTTATTTGTATGCACTTTGGGATCTAAAATCAAAAGTCGTTAAGCCGTATCAATACTAAAGTTATTGTATACCTTAAACAAGGGACTAAGTAAGATTGCTTTAATATTAAAAATCATTAACAATATATGTAACTGGGGTGCCCGGCTATCCACTCCTGTATTTCTCAAATTCAAAGACCATCAAATAATCAATAGAGTCCAATAATTGGTTCCGTAGCGGGATTCCGATAGAAGCCGCTGGTCTATGAAACCGACATGCTTCTGCAGCGCCCTCTAGCCTGGCAGTGACTAGACTCAATGAGCTCGTAGACATTCCAAATTTTCTCTATATTAAATATATGCTTTTGTACAAAGCTGGACCGTCGTCAACCTTGGTGGCTCCTCCTGTTACATAGGTCAGCTCTTCTCGTGCTCGCCTGTGACTTCTTTTTTTGTCGCAGGACTGCCTCGATGAACCTCACCACTGTGTTTTCTGTGGAGTGCGGGCAGAAAAAAGTGGGCAAAGTGTGAGGAGAGAACATCATCGAGTCTTCTTACTTAAGTACCCAGAGCTAGCCACAAGAATAAAGGAGCAGAATATATCAAGACCAAAAACGCTCAATATCTGTAAACAGATTGCTTTTCGCTGTTGAAATAGCTGAGTTCAGACCTGTAGAACCAACACAAAAGCATTCTCTGCCCAAGATGAGTATCACAAAGGATCTGCGTGCAGCAACAGAACACCTGAACAGCAAGGTTTTACCTATGCATTTCAACGCAACACTTACTGCGTTAGAGGTGCAAACTCTTGATCCCCAGGAAGGGATCGAGATCCACCATGGAAGATCAGGTTGGATATGGATGTCAGCAAAGTAAGGTGCAAATTGGTTCAATTGACTCAATATAAGAAAGCAAGTAGGACCAGAAAGCTGATACACCATGTTACTAAAATCGTTCACCCTCGGTACATCGAGACATTGACACCAGTAATATTGGATGCGATTATAGACTCCCAACGGCAGAGACTTGATGTTCTTACTGCTAGACTGCGTCGGTACAAGAAAAGTATTGCAAGAAGCCAACAACATCGAACCTTTCAGGCCGATGAAACAAGGATCTACCGTGAACTGAGTGAAAAACAAAATAACCAGCAAGACACCGAAGTCCCTCGATTGGAAGACATGACTAACTATTGGTCGGGAGTTTGGGCAAAAATAAACAGAAGCAATTTAGACCCTGAAATGGGGCTGTTTCAGCGGTTTTGAAAAGAGGAAATTACCGGAAAGCTCCAGGTCCAGACATATGGCACAACTTCTGGTACAAGTACCTGACGAGTGTGCATCCTGCGTTGGCAAGGTGTTTTCAGAAGATCATCGAACACCCAGATCTGATGCCAGGCTTAATGCAAGTAGGCTAAATTAAGTCATATAGTTTTTCCAATTTATGCGAGTTAAGAAAAGCTTAAATTTGCATGATTAAAGTAGTGCAAATTAATTAAATAAAGAAGTGAGGTCCTATGGCATTTTGATGTCAGGTATGTATCTCTGTAACATACGTTTTGTAACACGCATGTATCCATGTTATAAGTGTTATGTTATATAGATACTATGTACTACTTACGGAGCGGTAATATAATTATAAATTTGCAAAAAATTGTGTTACACAGGCTGTCCCAGACTCAAGTCACAGACTCTGTGCACTTCTACATTTTGACGTGCGCAGATGGGAGTCCCCTATCTGTGCACGTGAACTGTTGCTGGGGTACCATCTGTGCACGTCTAAATTTCGAAGTGCATAGGTGGGAGTCTCCCATCTGTGCACGTGAACCGTTGTTAGGGTACCATCTTCGCACGTGCACAGTTGGGAGTCTCCCGTCTGTACCACTTAAACTGTTGGTAGGGTACCATCTGGCACGTCTCAATTTCGACGTGCACAGTTGGGAGTATCCCATCTGTGCACCTAAACCGTCAGTAGGTTACCATATGTGCACCTCGAAATCTAGACGTACACAGATGGCCCGGTGCACAGTTATGCCTGTGGCCAACAACGTGCACAGTTGTACCAGTGGCCACCGACATGCACAGATGGGCTCGTGCACAATTGCTCCGTGCACAGTTGTCCGCCACCCATTCAAAGCTAATTCAGAGATGAATCTTCTCTTATTAGAGTAAAATTCTAGCGGACTAAACGTCCTTTCTATCTTACCTCAAATTATTCCTGGCAGCGTTTAAGCGCGAAGAGCATTATATTCGGGTACTCTTAGAGGGAACCGTAGTTCGTCTAAAGAGTGTTGTCATCCTGTCGACGCATCGCAGAAAGGCCCTTTTCCGCTGGGAGTGGCTATTAAAAGCTTACCCCGCTGGTGGCTAGATGAGTAGCTACTCCGGTGCTATTTGGGCTACCTGCACGCTTTGCTGCTGGTGGCAGATTGTAGAAAGGTTTACCGCATATTACTTACTATATCGGTAAACTTTATCGCTTGATTATCGACTTTCGATACGTTACGTTCCTCAAAGAAGGAACTCTCGAACTTTATGATAAGGCGGATTTAAAAATGTTTAATTCAAATATTCAATGTCACTGCTGATTCAACAAGATCAACAACATTTTTAATCGACAATAAAAGTTATTTCCGGGAATGATAATCACTTTTTCACTGTTTTTATATTAACATGCTTTTATAAGTTAAGTGCATGTGATGTTTAAAATTCATGGAATTCATCAAAGCTTAAAACTTCTATTTCTCTAAAGATGATTCACGTTTTAGATTGTATTAGTTTTATATGTGAAACTTTCCGCTTCAAGAGTGCTGTATTCAAGCTCTATTCTCAGCATTCTCATAAGATTATTTTGTAAATTTAAAATTATGTCGTAAATGTAATACAAAAGTATTGAATTTTATGTTAGAGCTTGCATCTAACACCCTTATAAAAACTGATGAAGATGTATTTAAATGTTGAAGAGAGATGAAGATTTTGTTTTCAAGATAAAGTCTATAATAACTGCTTATAATCTGTACACTCGTATACTCACACTCGGTGCTTATATTGAATTGAAATATGTCATGGCACATTGTTACATAAATGTTACTAATGTGCATTACACATAACTGTATAGGAGAACATTATTATAGATCATGCATGTAACTAAGTTACGGAACAAATGTTACACGATTGTGACATAACTGGTATGTGACATTATTACATAGCCGTTACTAATGAACTTCATACACAACTTACCGAAATACATCTTAACGCCGTTACTGTTCACTTACGTAACACTGTAATAAAATTTGTATAGTTCATGTGTGTAACCAAGTTACAGAACAAATGTTACATTCTCCTTTTATAACACTCACATCACACTGCTACATTATTGTTACAACTTTTTTTCACTGAACAGTAACATTCGTTATATAACCAGATATAACTATGTTACCCATTTGTTAAGGAGCATTTACATAACGTGTTTTCTGGATGCTGGATGCTAGATACTAGAGAATCTTAAGTGGAAACTCGTCGTGTCACCCAAGGGTGTTGAGGTGTTGACGAGGGTCCAGATATCAAGTAGAATTGTAGGTTGAAAAAAAATCAAGAGCGTGTTGATTATTGGTCAAAACCGTCCTTAAGGGTTATAATGTTGCCGTCAGGCGAGATGGCTAAAACCAATAATGAAATCCTGGAGCGTCTAATGCGGGTGCACTTTTTGGGTTTGGAGTCAGAATATACGTTCGAGGGCTCAGTCCGTCAGCCGTGCCCCTCAAATCGACCAACTTATAGAGCTAAAACGGAAGATTGGAAAGTAGATAGTCATATTTTTACTCAGTATAAAATTAGATGTGTCTTCAAACAATTCGAAAGATTCAAAGCCGCAGGAGATGACGGTATATTCACGGCGCTGATACAAGAAGGTATGCAATCTCTGCTGGGTCTATTGTGCAGCATATTCCGGGGATGCTTAGTAACGGAAAAAGGTCAAAGCAAACTTTCTTCCAAAGCCGGGGCAGGATACCCACTATTAGACAAAATCCTTCAGGCCAATCAGTTTGAAATCGTTCAGGCTGTAAATGTTTGAAAAGTTAATGGACGATTTAGACAAGTTAAAAAATATAAACAGAACCATCCACGTGGTAATCACGAAACACCACACAAATTTGACGCGTGAAAGGATAGTTTTACCACGATTTTGAGGAGGCAGAAGACTGTTGGACGTCCGACAGATGTGTGCATCGCAGATCACACAAATGAATGCATATTGCAATAGCAAGCGGGACAATCCACTTTACAACACTATCTACGAAGAATATAAGAACTATACGCTTCTGAACCGCGCTGATCCAAATGACATAAACACTCATCCTCCCACTCTTGAAGCGGAATGAATTATCGTGGCTATACATGACAAGTTAATCAGCAACTGGGATTACAAAAAAAATACACTCCACTTGCGTGTGGAGAATCGGTGACAGTTGTGTGGTGATCCCAGTAAATCCATTTAAGACATCATTGATGGCTGCAGGAATGGATGTCTTTCTACAAGTACGACGCAGCGGTTCTCCTCGAAAACGAGAACTACCGCCTACATTGGGATCAGACTATCATTACGGACTACAATGTTGTTCACTACAGGCCGGAAATTGTGATTCTTGATAGACGGTCATAACACGTCAAAAGTATCGGCGTGACAGTTCCCCTCGACAGAAACATTTAAGAGAGTTATACGACAAAGATCTAACACCTGAAAAAGATTACAATTCATCTTCTCGTGATTTCAGCTATGTGGAATTTCTATGCTAGGCTGAGGAAACACCTGGAGAACCTGGGAATTTATAGGGTACTGGGTTTAGTCCAAAATAATGTTCTATTGAAGACCTACCGCATAGTCCGGATCTCTTCGGTTCAACTAGAAGATAGCGATTGGCTGCCTTTTGGACTGTTATGGAAGGCCATTTCTATAATTAGTGTTCATTTTTGATAACTTTGAGTGTATTGTATATTTTTGAATTTTGACTGTGTTGTATACGCCATTTTTTGCATCCTATCAACATTTAGAAACTATTTTTTCTAAAAAGAATTAAATATCAGCTCACGTAAAGTGTCAAATTGATCCAGGGAACATCTGGAGACTTTATATCTCAATAACCTTTTTTTATAGTTCGCAACACCGATTTCACGATCTATTCTGTAATGGCTCAAGTGAAGCGTGAAAATGTAAAATCTGTGTAGTGTTCCAAAATGCGTATTTTAGTGTGACGTCATACTAAAATACTCAATTCTGCTTCCCAACTGCACTGCATATACGTCGCGTCAGTAACCTCATTAGCTATGAATTACGCCATTTTTAAAGATGATTGAATGTGCATATCAATTTTTTATCAAAAATAATAATTGTAAAATAAAAAAAATGTTGCTTTGATCACAAAATTTGTTTCGCGAGTCAAAGGTGAAATAATTATTTGGTTTTACCTCTTGAAAATAAATGTTTAATTTTAACTTCAAATGTAAGAATATATTTTTTATGACAAATATTAATGCACTTTATACTTTAATTATTGAACTGTACAATTATTACTTATTGTAAACAGTTGAACCGTTGTGTGCAATAAAAGCGTACTTCTATTTTCAGAAGTCACTTGTCTTTAATTTGTTCTTAACGAAGTTCTGTGAAAAACAAATTAAAAACAAGTGATTCTAAAAATACAAGTAGGCTTTTGTTGCACGCAGCCGGTAAATGGATTTTCATATTTTGTCGTTTTAGAGAAGCGCGTGAAAAAGGTTATTTTTAAAAATGTTGCTTTCGATTAGAATCAATTATTTGTTTGAAAAGTTATAATTTAACAAAATGGCTTTTTTCTTAAAATTGAAAACGTTGGATTTCTCGACAATACAAAAAAAAAAATTAAAATGCCTTAATTATTTTAATTAATACGGAACATAAAAGAAATACAAATTTCGCTGACTGCTTATACTAAACATTATCAGATTTTCAAATCGAAATACCTATTAATAACTTCGTCAAAAATATGTTTTTTCTCAAATTTTAAATACATCATACTTTATCGGCAACCGCATTTGTAACATGAACATGTGCATTATACTTTATTTGAAATGGATTCAGTCTTATTTTAAATTAAATCTAGGCCTAAAGAAGAATATGAGCAACCTTTACAAAAAGAATTTACATTAACGGAAAACTGTTTAAAGGAAAATCCAAAATCTTATAGTGCCTGGCATCACCGTTGTTGGGCCTTTGATCATTTATCTGAGCCAAATTGTAAAACAGAATTGCTTTTATGTGGAAAATGCCTGAACATCGATGAAAGAAATTGTGAATACTTAGATAATAAAAATCCGTCAGAGTATGTGTACGTTCTATCCCTCAAGTGCAAACACGCAAAAATAAATAAAAATTGAATGAAACAGATTCTCATGCAGCCAAAAGAAACATTGATTTCGAGGAGACATTCACTCTGAAATCAGGCGACACTTGTTCCACCTAATTTCATTCCAACTTACAATAAGGGAAATCGAAAAAAAAGATCGTGTGAGACAAGACGAGTTTTTTTACACCTGTATAAGAAAATCATGAATTTTTTAAAAAGTGACCTGAATTTTATTAGTTGAACCTTTTTTTTCAATTTTTAATAATATCTTAGTGCTTTAGTGTAGATTTGCCCATTTTTTAAAGATCTTAATTGATTATTATTTAAAAAATACTTAGGTGAAGCAATTCGTCTAAAACTTTTGGGATAAATAACATTCATGCGAGAGCCCCGGTCCCTCAGGCGATCACGCGCCGAGTTTCCAAGCAGGAGGCTCAGGTTTCGATCCCTAAGCCTGATACCAATGGAAATTTTCATGTCTACTTATAAATAGACTCCGGTTTTTCAGAATCCACGTTGAACTGTATGTTCCCTCAAAAGAGATTAGTGGCTCATTTAGCTGCATTAAGTAGCACGCCTCGACTACAGTGAGAGGCAAAAAAGCCTACCTTAAAATAAAAATACAACAAAGCATTCATGCGAGATTAAGGATGAAACCAACTCAGAATAAGAGAATAGTGTCAGTTGAAGCAGGATCGGTACGGTTGCTTAATCACATCCTGTCCGGATGCCAAAAAAGGTCACTTCCGGTACGATTTTAGGGTCGGTTTCTAGCCCATCGAGATTAAAGATGAGCAAATGCTTAAATTGTAGTACAGACTGAGATGTATCAAAAGCACTAAGGTCATCCTGACAGCAAGCCTTGGCAACCTCTTTCAAAACTCCGTATTCTGGTTCCGTTCCCAGCTCATCGAGATAAAGCATAAAACAAAAGCCAATTTTAAGTTGTATTCTCCACCTAACTTACTCACCAGGCTTGCCACCTTTTATCCTGACAGAAATACCGGGCAATACACTTTGAAAATCAGAAAAAGGCCTCTGGGGGTAAGCATGTAACACCATCCGCCGCACGTATCAGCCCCGAATTTATGTCATAAGTAGATGTAACCATGAGACATGAAATCCTCCCAAGTCTTGACCTTTAAATCGCATTTTTAAGGTGCAGTGAAGGGGGAAACCAAAATAGAAAAGTTGTTTTACTCAAAAACGGCTAATCCGACTTCAATGAAAAAGTATATGTTGCTTAGTCTGTGGGGACAATTTTCCAGGGAAAAAATTCGGATAAAAAATTCTGGGAATTTTTTTTCGATGGGCTGAAAACCAACCCAAAATACGGACTTTCGAAAAGGGTTGGCAAGAGTTTTTATCAGGGTGGGAGGGGGGGGGCAACCCTAGTGCTTTTGATAGAGCTCATTCATTACTACATTTGGAGGATTTGCTGATCCTTCACCTTTTGAGTAATCACTATTAGGTACGTTGAATAGTGACGAATGATTCCTCAAGCGAGAGCACTAAACGACTGGCCATGGTACGCCCTACTGCCCGAGGCTTCGGAACCCCTCCGGGTGTTTCGCATCCTCTCGGATACGGTCCGGTCATCCTGTCGACCAGGGCCGTACTGAGTCCGCTTTTATGGTAACAAATCTGTTAGAGTTGTTACCGTTAGTAGTGTCATCAGCAGGTAAATTTTAGGGAAATTCAAATTTTGCAAAACGAATAAACTTTGAAGAATCTGATGAAGCAGCATCATCTCTGGTAAAAAAAAAACAGATAATGTTAGAAACAACGCCTGGAAAATTGATAGAAGGACACCTTGATAGGTTAGATTTGATCTATGGCATGTTCAATACGTTTTTAGAGAATCGTATACCTATTGCTGAAGTCTTATCTGATAAGGCGGAAAAAGAATGGATAAATGGACAATATGAATTGTCTGATATGCAGTGGAAACTTGTCAAAAATTTAGTAACTTTACTTTTTCCATTGCAATCGGTAATTAAAATACTTTGCACTCATTCAGATGTCACAATTTCTGCGGTTTGACCAATTATTGGAGGCCTCTTACGGAATCACTTGATAAATGAAATGATGATAAATCTGTTAAACAATTCAAGGAAAAAGTTGCAGACGAACTAAGATTGGCTTTTAAAATGGATACTGATGAATTGGATGCAGTTTCTGTTCATCAGATTGCCACATTCTTTGATCCTAGACATAAGAAGTTATTACATGCTGAATTTACAGATGAAGGGAGTGAACAAATTTTCCGAAATGTTCAAAAAATAGTTGCAGATATGTGAACTGACGAAACGGACGATTCAAATAGTAAAAAATCAGCCATTGACTTCCTCCTCAACAATACATCGAATAATAAGAGTCCTCAAATGCAGTATCATATGTATTTAGCTGAAATGGAAATCAACTACGACGTGAATCCTCTAGAATGGTGGAAAAATCACGAATTGATGTACCCTTCAATGGCTAAATTAGCCAAAAAATTTTTGGCCGTACCCTCGTCATCAGCGAAATCCGTTACTAAGTTTTCTGCAGATGGGCCGGCCAGAGCAGCAAAAAGAAACTGCCTACCTCCAGACACTATCAACTTTTTAATACCCTTGAATCAAAATAAGGAGTATATTTAAGCTTTTGGATTTTTGTTAAATATGCTTTCGTATTGTTGTTTAAAATTTAATTAATTTTGTTATTGTTATTATGCACTGAATGTTTATCAGCTAAAATAAAAATGTTTAATTGAAGATGAACTTATCAATTTCGTGCGGTGACTAAAAATTGTTTCTATGGACTCCATACTCTACCATCAAGAATTAAAAAAAAAAACCTGTTTTGAATGATTTCTTAATTTGCCTTAATTAAAAAAAATATGAAAAATAACTTTTTCTCTTTCAGGGTGGCCGCTAGACTTTAATTTAAAAATTCCCTGACATTTCTGTAACCAATTTCTTTATTTTCGCTGCACAATAATATTTATTTAACAGAAATAAAATTGGCATCACTGTTGTCAATTTTACTTGAAGAATAGTAAATGCCTTAAAATTCCATAATATCTTTAGAAATCTCTAGAAATCTTTCAGATTCAATTGAAATCTTGTGAAATTCTTTTATGCAAATCCCGCGGAATTCGGTAAATGACGAATCAAGAAATTTCATGAAAGCCCGAAAAATCTGATAAAATCCCTAGAAAATAATAAATCCTTTAAAATTCCCGAAAATTCCCAGGAATCTGTTAGAATCCGTTAAATATTTTTTTATTTGGTTGAAATCTTTTTCATCGTTTTCAATTTGAATTTTTAACTGTCTTAAATTCCTTAAATGCCTAGAAATCCTTCTTAATCTCAAAATTCCTTACAATCCCATATAATCTTTTGAAATACCTTGAAATTCAAAAAAAATTGAAATTTTGTGAAATGCTTTTAAATTTCTGAAATAATCGCATAATTCAATATCTTATTATCTTTATAAAAAATCCTTGACGTATCTCAGACTTTCCATGACTATTCCATGAATTCCAGGTTTTCTCTAACTGGCGGCCACTCTGTCTTTAAAATAAAAACAATATTAAAGGAAACTTTTAACATTTTATTAAATTCTAGTTCACTTCTGAAATAATTAACATTTTTAACGATTTTAAATATAGATTTTTCTATGTTTCACTGTAAAATGTTCTTTTACTTATAGTTTACTAGAAGACCCCGATTTTGATACAGAAAAATCAGTATTTCGGCTTTTTCGGGTGAAAGGCAGCTACGCTTTGGCGACACAATATTTCCAGCTGTTGAAAATGTTCTTTCAGAGCTAGATGACGAGCATGGTATTGCTAAATATTGTTTTGCCAAGACAGGTAACGTTGGATATATCTGGGAATGATATTTCCACCACGATAATGGATCTCTGTTTTGATCTATTTCTGGCTCTGCCATGTACAATTCGTATTCAGATGCCACATGCTTCGATTTATCCTGCCCTTGGGGTTGCAAAATAAAATCTATTGGTGTTTGAGAGTTCCTTGTTTTTGGAGATTCTGTAATAAGCACATCTTTCATCAATTCTTGAATATGCTTCCTAATTTTTGTTCTTGTAGTTTCATTCGGTTGAGACTGCAGTGACTTGTGCCGTGGATCGAGAAGGGCAGACATTTGTTCAGCCGTAAGATCCTCTTTTGTGTTAGATTGCATTCGAAATCGTACTATGAGTTGTTGTGAAACTACCTTTTTGAAGTGCTTGATGAGTTTACAGTTTTCAGCAGTAGGTTTAAGATGATGATCTAAAAGACCTTTTATCACGGGCCGGACCATCGATATTGTAGCATCAGATTGAGAAGAGAACAAGATCGTTGCAATCTGCTGTGGATGTAATACCTTCACTAGGCTCTCATTTAAATTCCAGTCTTCATTCGCCAATGTAAATTTATTTGCCTGATCTTGTTTGGTAACCTGCCAATCCGAAATTACTGCAGTTACGGAAACTCGATTTTCCAAAAATCTTATTAACATAAGAAAGGTTGAATTCCATCTGGTAGGGCAGCTTTGAATTAGTTCCCTTATTTTCAACTTCAATTCCACTTGTTTTTTTCTTAGAGCAGCAGTAGCAACATTAGAGTGATGGAAATACGTAACTATTCTGCGGATTTTCTTACAAATTCTCTTAATTTTTTTTTTCGAAATAAGACCTTTGTTGACAGAAAGTTGTAGGGTGTGATCAGAGCAAGAGACATTATGCTCAACTTTATCAAGAAAATTCACTGCAGCTGTGACAACAGCAGCATTGTCGTGTACGATTGAGCTTAATTTTTCTTCGAAGTTCCAATCTTCTATTACCTTCTCTAAATTGCTTGATAATTAATCGAATTTGGCCGTTTATCTAAATTTTTTTTTTTTTTTTTTTATCTAATTTTCCAGTCTTCGTCGGTATAATGAATTGTTACTGATACATATGGGTCTTGAGCTCTTGATGACCATTCATCTGTATCTAAAGACACACTACGAATTTTCGAGATATCTCTTTTTAGAATTTGTACCACACGATTATATGCTTCATAAATCTTTTTCCAGATCGTTCTTTCGCAAGGTACTTGATAAACTGGTTCCACGATACCCTTGAAGTTACGAAAACCTTGACTTGAAATAATTGATACCGGCAATTGATTTAAAATTATCAGTTGAGCTGTTGCTCGAGTAATTATTTCGCGACGTTCCGAGGAGTATTCCTCAATAATTTTCCGTTTCCGTTTCCTTGGTGGCCCATTCAGGCTCGCTGCTGTTGCAGGAGAAGTAACATTTGTGTCATCCTTAATTGCGGAACTAACGAAGCTGTAATATTATACGACATTTAAGAGTATGAAAAAACATAACCTATTTTAAGACTCAAAGAAAATATTGCAAAATAGTGCAAAACGAAAAAATAATTACTTTACTCTAAGAAAAATAAAATACGGTAGCTTTGCATTTGTAGAATGTAATAAGTTAAGCAGTAAGTTACTTTGAATTTGAGTTCGGCGCTTTGGGCCCTAAATTGTGCTTATGTAGTAAGTAGCGGCTTAGTGATGACGTTGAGTTTTGGTTATAAAAATATTTCGCTGCAAATATGACACTTTATGACAAAATAATCCCATATCCAACTTGGCCGTTGAGGCGACATGGTGACGAATTGCTTGAAGGATTATCAGACATTTATGATTATGTCACCTTTTGTTTCACTGTATTCCTGATACCCGAAACTTGCCCGGGTACCCGATATTTAGGTTATTACCCGGGTACCCGAGTAATACCCGTGTGTGTGTCATCTGTTGTCTCTTTGGTGAACCTTATCGAGGCTGGAAAATTTTTGGGAAATGCAAAAGTTGTAAAAGGCGAGGCACGTTAAAACTAGCGGAAAATTTAAAAGTTTAAAATGGAAATTCAAAAGGTTTAACCTTTTTACGTCAAACTAGTTCAAACTTGGAAATTCAAAAACTGGCTCTATTTCACCAACCACGGTATTGATACGCAATATCATTTACTTAGTCCCACTATATTATTATTATCTTTCAGCAATTCGAACTCGAAATTTCATTGGCTCATCTACCCGAAACTGCCTCGCATCTCTATCCTGTGCATCCTCCATCCAGTTTAAGTAATCATGTCCTAGTTCTTTTAGATCATCCCTTACATTTTTCTCCCATCTGTTTCTTGGTCTGCCTAGAGGTCTCTTACCAGTCGGTTTCCCTCTTAAAACTTGCCCCACTGTTCTTTCATTACCCATTCTTGCTACATGCCCCGCCCATCTTAATTTACGCGCTTTCATTACTCTATTAATATTTGCTGACCCGTAGAGAGCATGCAGCTCATCATTATGCAGTTTCCTCCATTCACCAGTCTCTTCGTCCCTCTTTGAACCATAGATTTTTCTAAGTACTTTATTTTCGAAAACTCTAAACCTATTCTCCTCTCCCTTCGTCAGCGCCCAAGTTTCACACCCGTACATGACGACCGGCATTATTATCGTTTTGAAATTTCTTACTTTGATGTGTCTAGATAGCGATCGCGATTTTAGTAGCGTGTTTGCTGCATAATAGCACCCATTGGTAGCGTGCAGCCGCGCGTTGATTTCCGTTTTAATGTTATTTTCGCGAGTTATAATAGACCCGAGGTATTTAAACTCGTTAACCCTTTCGAATTTCATATTTCCGGCCATTAGGTCCCCGCCTACATTACTTTGTTCGGATCTGACGACGGTCATATATTTTGTCTTCGATTCGCTAACTTCCAAACCAATATCTTTGGCTTTTGTGATCAAGATTTCTGCATTTTTAGCTACGGTTTCTTTATCATCCCCTAGTAAGTCGAGATCATCCGTATACCCAAGAATTTGTATTATCCCTTTGCGGGTAGCACCGGTCGTATTCGCTTGTACTTGTCTGACCCCGTATTCTAAAACTAAGTTGAAAAGGGCACACGAAAGTGCATCGCCCTGTTTCAGGCCATCACGGATCGAAAACTATTCAGATAAACTTCCATTTACACGTATTCTACCCCTAGTGCCGCTTAAGAAAATTTCGAGAAGTCTCACTAATTTTCTTGGTACACCCAAGAACTCTAGGATCCAGTACATTCGTGCGCGTATAATAGAGTCGTAAGCTTTTTTGAAATCGATAAATAGCTGATGTAATACATACATACATCGATTAGCAGTTCGAACTCGAAAGTTCATTGCCTCACTACCCGATTCGGGTAGTGTTTCTAGGTGGATATTTACTACCAATGTGGGCCCACCACACCCACGACAGGCCAACAGCACGCAGGTATTCCTGAACGGTTACCCATCCAAGTACTAACCGCGCCCAACAATGCTTAACTTCAGTGATCTTACGAGAACTGGTGTTTTCAGCGTGGTGTCGCCGTTGGCGATACTGATGTAATACTTCATTAAATTCCCATTTCTTTTCTGACATTTGTCTAACTGTAAATATTTGATCGCTTGTAGATGGGTTTCGGCAGAATCCACACTGGTAATCCCCAATGATTTCCTCGGCAAAAGGAGTTAGTCACAAGTGAAATTCCCCGATAATTGTTACAGTTCGTTTTATCGCCTTTTTTAAAGATGGGAATAATAATAGAGGTATTCCATTCGTCCGGCATGCGTTCTGTTTTCCAAACTGCGCGTATTAATTTACAAATTTGCCTTGTGAGGTAGGGGCCTCCATTTTTTATCAGTTCTGACGGTAGGTCGTCGATGCCCGCGGCTTTGTTATTTTTCAACTTCTTTATGGCCATTTCTATTTCTACATCAGTAGGATCATCAATTAATAGATCGACAGTCTGGATTTCACCGAGATTACCTTCAACGGGGGCTTCGCGTACATTTAATAGCTTATCGAAATAATTTTTCCATAAATTCAGTCTCTCTGTCGCATCGGCTACTAGATTGCCATTTTCGTCTCTCATTACTTCCGCTCTACTTTGAAAGCCTTTCCATATGAAATCGATTCCCCTGTACATCTCATTCTCTTCCCACTCCCTTTTCTTGGATCTATGAAGCCCTTTTCGTACTTTTACTAATCTGGAGATACTTCTTATGTGTTTGATCGCACTTATTTTCTAAACTAATTAGTTTCGCCTTCCGACGTTTTTCAAACCAAAGTTTGCACTCTTCGTCAAACCATGGTTTAGTTTTGGTTACTTTCTTTAAACCTATAGTAAGTTTCGCGGCTGTCTTTATCGCCTTTTTCATATTGCTCCACAGGGTTTCCGAGTCCTCCTCGTAATTATCGTTATCGTCTCTCTGTTCTTGGAGAGCGTCGAAACTATTAGAAATCTCAACTTGATAATTTAATGTTTCTGTTGGTGTTTTAAAATTATCTATATTGAAACGAACTTTTGGCTCTGTGCGGCTTGTTTTCTTACTTAACGCTAGCCTAGATCTTAGTTTTACTAACACGAGAAAGTGGTCTGAATTTAAATCCGCTCCCCTGTACGATCGTATATCGAGAATGTTTGTATGACGTCTTCTGTCAATTAGAACGTGATCAATCTGATTGTGAGTGATACCATCTGGTGATGTCCAAGTGGCCTTATGTATATTTTTATGCTTGAAATATGTGCTTTTGACAACGAGGTTCTTTGAAGCTGCAAAGTTTATTACTCTAGTTCCATTATCATTACTGACGTCATGCAAACTTTCCGACCCTATTGTAGGCCTATACATCGGGTCTTTTCCAATTTTCGGGTTGAAATCTCCCAATACTATTTTTGCGTCATACGTTGAGAACTTGTCAAAAACCTGTTCGATTGTTTCGTAAAAAAGATCTTTAGAGTCTTCGTCTTTGTCCTCGATGGGGCAGTGCACGTTGATTAACACCTGTTTGCTGAAATTACCCTTTAGTACAATGTATGATAACCGAACGTTAATGAATTGCATGTCGATAACCGCTTGCGAAATTCGTTTATTAATGAGAAAACCGGTCCCCAGTGTGCGCCTCTTAGCTCACCCATAGTGAAAAGTATAGTTATCCTTAGAAATTGACGCATAAACGGCCGGCCAGCAGGTTTCTTGAAGTGCTATTAAGTCAGTATCGTATGTCTATGCTATGTCAATGAGTTTGCTAAATCCGCCAGTATTTAGACTGCGCGCGTTCAGAGTTCCCGCCCTTAGATATTTTTCTGTAGTTTTTCGTTGTTGCAAGTTAGCCATGATAATTTCGTGGAAATCCGCACGTTAGGATCCTATTCCGATCGTAGGTGAGTCCACCGTCCAAGCAGTGATAACCCCCATACCCCTCTGGGTCTAAGTATGGAAGCTTTCTGACTTTGACAAGGACCGTGTCAACTTGTCGTCAGACACATTACAGTTTCATCCTCGTATCCTAACATCCCCCTGGAAGGCAGCGCGCCTACTGGCATGAATACCCCTTTGGCCCTATACAGGCGAATCATTCCACACATCCCTTGCGGGCAGTGTCATCGCTGCGGTGTCCAATGGGGCAGCAGGATTGTTCCCTTACAAGATTTTTAGTTTTGGTTCGGGTAGTGTTTTTAGGTGGATACGCACTGCACCTCGGCTTGCCAGAATACACCCATTGCGTATGAACGCGAATGGGTGAGCCCTCCCAAGCCATGATTGTCGTGTACCTATTTTTTTACCTGTGTGGGTGAGCCCACACCCACGACTGGTTCCTATCGGCTGTCCACGGCTGCTTATTCTTGTATTCGCAGTTAAACTTAGGGGTTGTTCAGGCTTACGGGCCGTTCCTCTATCCGGAACCTGAAGACGCGCTACGTAGTGGTGACAGGAACCCACCGAGCAGAGTCCCACTATATATCAGTGGAATATTAAACTAATGGTTAGAATTTGGAAAATTTACTATTAAATGACTCTCGGAGGTCAGCTATTCGTGAAAAATTATCATAATTAATGCTTATCTGAGTTGTCAAGAACTTAATCTAATTCAACAAATGAATCTCTTATCCGAATTTGACAAATTAATCTCGTAACTTAATTTGGTAAAAGTAAACGTAGTTAAAACATGAATACACTCTCATTATAAAAATCTTTAAACGTCATATTGTGGAAGTAATTAGGGGTATTTCGCGGGAGAGTGAGGGGTCATATTTCAAAATTTAGATGTTCTTTGAGCTATTAAAGTATTTGCGATATTCAATAACTGTGCCAAGTAGTAATTCGAAATTGTTAAAATTTGAAAAGATATTTGCATTAACAATTTTGAGCTACAGTTTTCTTTATAACTTAGTGTTTAAGAACAATAGAGAAAATTGTTTAAAACAGTTTTTATTTACAATTTTTGGGGAAAAAATAAATAATGTTAATTTTTGCATTTGTTTACTTAAAAAACAATTTTTTTAAATTTTAAACCCTGCTCTTTGCGAAATATTTTTTTTCTGTATCATCAATTCAATTTAGTATGTTTTAAAGTGCATCACAAATTTTGGCGGTGCTATTATTTTTCATTTTTGAGAAAAACACCTTTGAAGTTTTCGATCCGCGGCCGCACAAAATATCTCGCGAAACAGGTACTGAAATGACAAATTTTGTTTTTTAAATAAACAAATGAAAAAATTAACAGTTTTTTTGTTCTGCAATTTCAATCATTTATGAATGAAAACTATCTAAAACCATGTTATCTATTGTTATTAACAAATGAGTTATGACAAGAAAAAGATGTAGTTTGAAATTAAGTACAGTTATTTAGTACCCCAAACACTATTTATAGCGCAAAGTAGAGAAAAATCTGAGACATGACCCCTCACTCTTTTGCGTAATACCCCCCCGATAAGAAGGCTTGCATTCAAAGGTATTAAAAATTGCAACACCTAGGAATGCCGTTTCTGTCCTGCTTTTTTGAATCCCAGATTAGGTAGCAAAACTATTTAGATTCCAATCCCTTTCAAAGCCGATCGGAGCTGTCAAACGTAACCTGAGATAAATTAAAAACACGCTTTTCGTCTAACGCATTAGAAGACGCTTCAAAAGCATGAACTTGGCAAAATATAGTAGGATTGTCCATAAAAATACATCACTTCAACATAAAACTCTCGCTTTATTCAAATCTGATCAATTAAAAATATATAAAATAATAATAAAAAAGTTTAAAAACTTAGTTTTCATCACAGCTACCTGTTTAGTAATCAATCTTGACAACATAAAATGACTAATACTGTATTTTCAAATGTTTTTAACCTCATTATTATTCGAAAAACAGTAAATAAGAACAGCGAAATGTGCAAATTTAAAAGGGATACAAAATGTTCTATATTATGGTCAATTTGGGGTATCCAAAAGTATTCAGAAAAATATTGTCACCACTGAGTACAGAAAAGAATTCAGTTTAGGATATAACTTCTACTGTTATGGGGATTCAAAACGCGAGGACAAAAACGGTTTCGAAAAGGAATCAAGAATTGTCACGTTACCATTGAACAGGAAATTTCCGAATACTTTTCAATGCAAGCCTTCTTACCGGGCCGGGTACACCACACCGTGCTGCCGCGGATCGAAAACTTAAAAGACGTTTTTATCAAAATTTAAAAATAAGCCAATCGCCAAAATTTTTGATGCACTTTAAGACATATCAAATCGTAATTATGATTTTGTTGAAAAAAAAAAATCTCGCGAAGCACATGTTTTAAAATGACAAAAAATTTGTTTTTTAAAGAAACATATGAAAAAATTCACATTGTTTATTTTTTCCTAAAATTGCAATTATTTACGATAAAAAAATGTCTAAAATAATTTTCTATATTGTTATTAACAACTGAGTTGTTATAAAATAAAGAAAATGTAACTCGAAATTGTTAATGCAAATATGTTCAAATAATGTAAACAATTTCGAACTGCAACTTGGCACGGTTATTTAGTACTCCAAACACTATGAACAAAGTAGAGCCAAAAGTAGAGAAAAATCTGAGATGAAACCCCTCACTCTCCCGCTTAATGTCCCTAACTTCAGATGTATCAACAGTTTAGATCATATCTCCGTTGTTGTCATCATCGGCTTTGCTCCCAGCTTAATGGCTAACAGTCAGTTGGTCCTGAGGAAAAACAGGTCTTGACAACAAGAGTACTTCGAACAGCACAATGTACATTTCAGCGCTAAGGGTGATGGTTGCAGATGGGTACAACTTTGTTGTACAATTTTTTTAGTGAAAGACAGCCCAAATCTCAGATTATACACGTTTTGCAGTAACTTCAGATTTTCGTGGAATAGCTATTGATGCCATAGATAGACTAAAAGAGTCTTTATATGCTTTAGTTACGTCAAAGAAATTGTTGGTGAAAAAATATGAAGTTGTTTCCAGAGAATGATGGGGCCAGAAATCCAAAACACTACTGTAATTTTATTTGTTTTTTGGCTGGGTATTTATGTCCATGTGAACGAAATAAATGCCTACGTTATTCTCAGTTGTTTTTTCATTAATGAGAGTAATGGAATCGTCGAAATGTTCAATCTATAGTTTCTAATGGATCTTTACGTTTCGGCGTAAAATCGTAAAAAAAATGGAAAGGCGCTTCTTGAAATCTGAAGCCACATTCTCTATTCACCTATTGGTTGGATTTGCATTCGCCGCCTGTAGTTCAGAATCGAGGTCAGAGCTGCCAACCGCGGACTGGCTGAGTTTTTGCAATAGTTATTCCTGTATATTTTTAGATTATGTTTTCGGGCAGCTCTGATCGAAATATAGAGACATTGGGGTGATGAATGAGAGAGAAAGAATAACCGCGTATTGCGAATGTCGCGCGGTATGTAGACAGTCCACGCGTATATAATGTACACAATTTTGCAAAATTAAGATTATACTATGCGTATTAAAAAATACTTACTTTGATATTAATTTTGCACAATTTTGTAAAATAAAGCTTATATTCCGCGTATTAAGAAAAATTTTCTTTGAACTTCATTTTTGAAATGATGTTCTGTGTATTACATATATTTGCTTCGACTTTAATTTTTGAAAGTAAAATACATATTTATTTTTTCAAAAAAAATGCTTATGATAAATACAGCTGTGCGCGGTCGAAACAAAGTAAGCGCCACTTTCTTCTAAATTGGGTTAAGCACGTTTTCAGGTTTCATTTAACATAAATAATACTGGTACACAATAATATTTAGTATATTAATGTTTTTTATGAAAATATTTTAAAATTCAAAAACAATCAAGTGCATTTTGAAACTGTAATGAGATGTCAAGACACACAAAGTGCACTTTTTTGGTTTGGCGCTTACATTGTATCGACCGCGCACAGCCGAATAGAAAGAGCATGAAGCCCGATTCTGTATTGCAACAAGATTTTTTATTGAAATTAACAGATAGTGGACAAAAATCCGAAGTAAAAAATCGTTTGGTTTGAGTTGTATTCAAAAAATTATAATTTAAGGAAAAATGATATATTTTTAGATCCCTAAATTAAAAATGTAAATCAAAAAGGGGCAGCAGAAGATATTAAACGATTTCAAAGAAAATTAGGGTCTTGCACCAAAACAAAGCTTTCGCATTTATATGAGGTGTCCATTTAAGAAATAAATATTTTGGATGACATAGTTTTACCTTCTAAATTTATATATTTCAGCAAAATAATCAACCCCTATTTTTTAATATAAAATTGTATGAGATTCAATAAGACTTTAAAGTTGTATGATATGCAAAACTGAAAAACGAATCAATCAATATGTTGCTGATTTCGAGTATAATGTCAAAATTGCAAAATTATGAGGAAATATTCTCGAGAATCTGCTCTCCGAGGGTGGTTTAATGCCCTTACGCTAATGGCAGTTAAACTCATAGTAAGAAAAATATATATAAATCGGTGTGGTTTATTGTTCCTAGGTTTATTAATTTTTAGGGCGCCAGCCAAGCCCTTAGCTAAAGAAAAAGGTCTAAATTCTAGCCCGGCAGATTTTTTTATTTCGGATAACCTATAACGAAATTAAGAGATCCATATTCCTATACAACTGCGGAAAGAAAACCTGAAATTGATAAAAAAGGAAGGATAAGGATAGGTGTCTCAGGGGTGGTTCTGTAAATCACAACGGCCATTTTACGTAATAAGAAAAATGCTATAACTCGGCATTTATTATTGACAAAATAACGATCCTAGAGTTTACAACAACATTATAATATTTTGGCGACAAATCATACGCGATTCTACCACTAGAATAGTGGTAGAATTACGGCTTGAACTAAGGAAAAGACTCTAATGCGACCACGTGGTCGATGGCACGAAATCTCGACATGTGGCCATTATGTAAAATCGGTAGACAGAATTCTATCGCGAAAACCCGACAAATCCAATCGCGAGAACCCTACGCACTGACTCGACTATCGATCAGAAGAACTATAAATCAAACAATTTTACAAAGAGCACTCAACAAAAGATAGATAGGTCAAGCTCGGTAATAGTATCGGCAAAGTTAATGAAGACCACATGGTCAAATCAAAACGACCATTGCGTTGCCTGCTGAATATATAATAGATTTACCTTTGACATTGCCGTAATTTCTTAGTTCCAATCAAAGTTAATGCATTTAATTAAGACAGGGTCCAATTCCAGAATCAACTTTTCGTATCAATTAGGCCATAGTTTTCACAAATTGCTCAGTGCAAATCACCCACTTCCGACCGCATAGAAACCAAGAACGAACATGACAGAGTTAAGCAACGCGCCACAACCGCAAACTTGAAGGGTGCTCGTGTTAAGGCGCGTTCACAAATATAAGGTCGCAAAGCAACTACGGGGAAAACTGAAAACTAAATAATCACTAACTAAAACTATAAACAATTATTCGTAACAATATATACATATATGTACAGATATCAATAAGACAACAATATTCCTAGGATTGCATTCTGAAGTTTGACAATAGTCGTGACATTACCGAGTTTTACAATTGTTACGATTCTTTATTTGCTCGGTAGAATTCCTCCGCAATGGCTATATTCCATGGTTGATAGGTTCATTTTACAGTCCATCCGACGACCGATGAGGCCACACTCGCCAGGTTTCCGATCGTTTTGTTACAGCCGTCGTAAAAAGAAAGACCAACCTGAGACCACAATATAGGCAGGTATAGGCCTGTCTTAAAGTGGTCTTAAACTGATCTTTTCTATCCCCAGAAGACCACAGTCCTGTTGATACAGACAGCTATCCTTATTTCAGAGAGAGAGAGAGAGAGAGAGAGAGTGGTGTCTATTTCAATGCCCTAAAAATGATGCAGGTATAGGCTGAAGGGTACAGACTAGAAAAAGACTAAACGTTCTTTGAAACTGGTCTTAAAGTGGTATTAAATTGGTATTTCTTTTCACGAGGGAGCGTAAGGATTGTGACGTCACATGCCCAGGTAATATGGCGCTTAACTGGGGTCCATAGTTACTAACCATGATCCAATAAATCCATGGTCTAGCCACTTGAGGGCCCCTTTTAGTCCAAGTCACGCAACCGCTTAGTTTCACCATTTTGTTAGTATAACTGCGCAGTTTGAATCTGATGCGTACTCTCTGTACGACAAACTATTGTAGGAAAATCAATATGTAGGAAGATAATATTATGAAAATATTGGAAGAATGAATTCCATAATTACTTGGAATACGTACTGAATTATGTATATTAGAACACTGATAAGAAAATAAATTATAGTTGAGACAGAATGGAAGCATGTAAATAATACTGAATGACAGCGATGATGACTGACAGAGGTCTGTAATAGGATTACAAGGATCCGTAAATTTGACAGAAAAGTTTGTAAGGTTTTAGATTAATAAATCTCATTTTTACGATGAAAACATAAGTACGTAACAGTAATTGCTAAATAACATCCTAATATATACATGTACGGAAATAAATTATTTTTAAATCAATTTAGAAATAATGCAATCAATCTTTAAACCAAATTCAAATTTTGTTTTGGATATTTTTTTGTTGATATTGTTAATAATGACAAATAATAGAAAGGAAGCATACATCACAATAATCAGTATATGTTTCATTAACAGTTATGAAAGTACAATCTGGTAAAATTTGGATTTTTATATTTTCTTTTTACATAAATATCACACTTACTCGTACTGACGGACAATTTGAAATCGTTAACACAATACATACATACATACATTGATTAGCAGTTCGAACTCGAAAGTTCAATGCCTCACTACCCGATTCGGGTAGTGTTTCTAGGTGGATATTTACTACCAATGTGGGCCCACCACACCCACGACGGGCCAACAGCACGCAGAATTCCTGAACGGTCACCCATCCAAGTACTAACCGCGCCCAACAATGCTTAACTTCAGTGATCTTACGAGAACTGGTGTTTTCAGCGTGGTATCGCCGTTGGCGATAACAATACCAAAGAAAATTAAAAATATTTAATAATCTAACTTTTTGTTGATGGGACAAATCGAGATAAAGTTTGAAAAACTCTATGACCTTTATATGGGAAAATTCGTATACAACAACTTTTGTCATTTTTGGAATGAACAATATGTGTGCAGGATACATTTTATTCATTAAGATAATTTACAACAAGAAGTCAAGATTAACTTCATCTTCGACATTTCGGAAAGAAAACTTTGTCCACGAATAACCATATAATGCAATGTGGAAAGTAAATTATCATTAGCTTCATTTGTATATATTTATAGTAAGACTTATATCATTCTTACATTCTTCTCGTATTGTAAAATCTCGAAATTCTTTTGACTTTACATATAAATATGTATGCAATATTATAGGGTTTACATATTTATATTATAGGGAAAGACAACAGGGAGTATAACTGATAAAATGGAAATTATGAAAAAGATCGAGCGAAAAAATATTGTGTCAAATTTAAATCGCAATTAAAAAAACATGAAATTCTGCCTTCGAGTTGACGTATTGCTTGAGTTACTGAATACAGAGGGAAAAGGTTTAATACAAAAATCATTCAGTTCGGAGAAAACTGAGTTTTGCCTTTGAGGTTAGAATTTTTTGGTATCGTAAAATCGTCTTAAAATCGTGACAAGAAGTGTAATTTTCATTTCATTTTTTAAATGGCTAGACGTCCCCGAGATGTTCAGTTGATGAACACGGAGAAAGTTTTATCGAAAAAAGTTATTCACTTCCCAAAAAATTAATTTTCAATGAGACGGTGTCACAATGCGACAGACGATTTTTCGCATTCAGGTAATGATAAATCATAAAATTAACGTTTTATGCTGTTCAACTATGAAGATATTGAAATACATGCCTTTTGTACATATAAAAAATAGCTTGATCACGAAAGTCTTTACTTTTAATGGATATGATGATCAAACTTTAAGGTATTGCTACCATCAAAAATACAATTTCGAGCAAATACTTTTAACTCTATGTGTATTTCAATTTTTGAGAATTTTCTAACAATAAACCCCATTTTCAAAAAATGGTCAGTTGCCACCTTCTGTCTTTCCACCCTTCATATATTACTTATATTACGAACGTTAGACAAAATTTTAATAAGAAGAGTAAACAAGAACATCGATAATTATAAATAAATCGTATTATTCTTTATCCATCTTCAACATTACAATACATTTTATTAGTATTGAAATATTTCTATAAAGCAAAATTATAAAAAAAATTTAATTCCAAAATTTTAATTTTAAAATCACTTACATTTGCCCCTTACTTATCCAAAATGGCGAAACTAAGCGGTTGGTTCTGATTGACTCAGTTTTTTTTACTTGCGCGTGGCTAGACCATGTATTTATTGGATCATGGTTACTAACAAGGTCGAGTGACCCCGAATCGTATTGTCATGGCGTGAGTTTCGTGACGACACGCCTCAGTGATATGGCGCTCAGAGGCCGGCTGAAGACAGTGATGCTAATAGACCGCGACTTCTTCAACTGCGCAAGCGTTGCGTTGGAAGGGGAAAACCACGCTATTGGCCGTAATACGCGCGCTTATTTTAAATGCTTCAAATTCATTTTTATTTTCAAGTCGAGAAATTATAATAATTTATGCTAATATGGTTCATATATATTACTGCAATAACTATAAGATCCATGATAATACCGTATTTTATTATTATTACTATGGAAAATGTAATGTACTTAATATCCGATTAAAATATCAAAGTTTGTCTACAAATCGTAAATGAACTGCCCTGAATTTCAAATTTTTTAAATTTGAAAAAAATCTTATTTTGACTAACGGTGTCTATAATGTGTATTAAAATTGAAGTTAAAAAGTTCTTTTTCGATTTTTTATTATAATTTTTTTTCGAGGTTTTCTCCTCCTGATCCGTGATTTTCTGCGATAACAGGATATATCACGGTCTTAGTTGATTAGAAGCTATCAGTTCCGCTATAATCAACTCTGGGTCAAATAAAATATATGTATATACTATTATATTATAGAAATTGAGTAGGTGGCGCGTGGAAAGTAGACGCAGGGAGAATTCGCGACGAAAGAATCGGCAATTATTAACAATAAAAAGTGCGGTGCAGTGGTGTGTGAGTTTTTAAACTAAAGTGAAGTGAGTTAAAGAGGCACACAAGTGTTATCCAAGGTTTCTGTTAATGAAAAGTGTGCAAAGACCCACATGAAAAGTAGTCATCATCTCTTTAGGTTAGGTTCAATTTCACAACTATGAACAGGATGAATTCGGAGAGTTTGGATGTTAACTCTGAAGATGACAAGGAGAGGGCAGCATCGGTCGAGGGATCAGAATCTGAGTGTGATCTGGCAGAGATGGATGGTCAAGTAGAACTCAATCAGCTGACAACGGCGACAACAAATGAGAAAAGGAGGAGAGGGAGGCCGAAAAAAGAAGTAAAGGAGAAAAATAGCCTTAGTGTGAAATGCATGGAGTCTTTTGTCGTCAACGAGGGAAATAAGGATGGAACGAATTGGCGAGGATTGACAGAAGAGGCTTTTCGAAAAAACAGCAAACTGTCACATTCGCCGATTAGGAAGGAAGTTGAGGGGGTGCCAGATAATCGGAAAAATGAGAAGCCACCAAATCCAAAAGAAGCAGGGCGCACATCTAGAGAAGAAAATCGTGAGTCCAGTGAAAAGGGCAGAACAGGTCCGTGGGCGGAAGGAATAGTGCATACGGACGTTAAGACATTACGCGATGACAGGGGCGAAAGAAACTCTTCTGAAAATGAAATTGCGAGGTTAAACAAAGAGTGCAACGAAAAAATTACTACAACTGAAGGATTCGCTGTAGGACCTCTAGAATTGGTGATACAAAAATCAATAGATACCTGGTGGGAAAGTAAGGGAAAAGTGGATATTTTGGAAGTGATCAATAAGTGCGAGGAAAAGTCAAATGAGATTCAGAGAATGATAGTAGAGAGAGAGGAAAGGGAGGCAGTGATATCCGCGGCAAAAGAGAGAGAGATAGAATGGTTGCAAGAAATTGCCAATCTAAAACAACAATTAAGGATCAAGGAAGCAAGGGTAACAGAATTGGAAAAAAATAACGAATTAAGAGGAAGACAAATACCAAAGCTCCATCAATCGGTGATACAAACAGAGTTACAATCAACACAAAGTGAGGTGTTACAGATGGATGAAGGGGAGCTGAATAGTGAGAGAGATGGAGAAATTTGTAACATATATGAAGACCAAGAAATCAACAAGGAAAATGGCAGGCACAGCAGAGAGAAGAGATCACAAGACCTAAGAAAGAACAAGGATTTTCAGTTGTCGGAAATTCACAGTAAAAATAGGGAAGCAAAGAGACCCGGAAGAACGATAAATAGCCAAATACCCAGGAAGTTGACAAAAGAAGAGCTTGATCGAGAAATAAAAGAAAGAAGAGACAGGAAAAACCACATCATAATCAAAGGATTTAGGCCAACCGGAAGGAATATCGAAGGAGATATAAAAGTGACCTTGAGAAGAGCAATTGGGGTAGTAGCAGAGTTCAGAAGGATGAGCGAGAATCGAGTCGGATCACCTGCCGGTCACCTTCCGACTCTCCTATACGGAGTCGGAATCAAACAAAAAACGGGAACCGCATAAAGGACGTGATATGAAAAAAGAGGGAAAATTATTTTGGGACGAAGGGAAATCAGAAGAATTTGCGAAAAAAATGGAAGAACTGTGGGAAACGAGAGTAGAGAAAGTTACGAGAGAAGAAAGATGGGAGGCAATAATTAATTGTATGAAAAAAGCAGCAACGGAAGTAGGAATGGTTAAAATAGTTGGGTCCAAGAGCAGGAATTTTAAGAAAAAGGTGGAATGGTTTGACGAAGAGTGCAAAGAACAGAGGGAAAAAGTGTGGGACGCATTAAAAAAGTTTTTAAAGGTAAAGGGGGAAGTGGAGCGGGAGAAACTATGGGATGAAAAAAAGAAGTTAAAAAGTTTATACAAGGAAAAAAGGAAACAAAGAAAAGAAGAAAATTGGAAAGAGGTCGAAAATAGTAGAAAATCTGGTGATTTTTGGAAAGCAATTAGGAAGTTTAGATCAAAGAGGAGAGGTATTGTAAAAGGGGAAGACATTAGCTTAGAAAAATGGAAAACTCATTTTGAAAAAGTATTAGGAAGCGAGGGTGGGATAAGCCAGAATCTCCAAGAGCCAACGAGGAATAGGGATGAAGGGAACGGGCCGATAGAGACTGAAAAAGAGGATGCTCCAATGGAGAGTGGAGAAGAGCTAAACGAAACCGAAGAGGGACGATTCAATGGAAAGATCGAGTTTAAAGAATTCTGTGATTGCATAAAAAATATGAAAAGAGGTAAAGCACCAGGGGAGGATGGGGTGTCAATCGAATTTATTTCAGGGATGCCAAAAGTGTGGGCGACAGAAATGCACGAAGTAATAAATGATTTATGGGAAAATGGGGATATGATTGAAGGATGGGAGACAGCCAGAATAGTTCCAATATTTAAGAATGGGGATGAGAATGACACAGGAAACTACAGAGGAGTTTCGCTGCTCGATTTAGGATACAAGATATTAGCGGCTATCATGGATGCGAGACTGGGAGAATGGGTAGAGGAAAAGAGATTGATCAGGGAAAGCCAGGCAGGTTTTAGGAAAAAAAGAAGTACAAGAGACAAGTCGACAGGAGCATTCTTTTTGAAAAACTTGGGAAGCTAGGTATCAAGGGCAGAATGCTTAATATGATCAAGCGCATTTGCAGTAACACATTTAATGAGGTAGTAACCAAAGGACAGATCTCACAGAAGTTTAGAACAAAGAGAGGGGTAAGACAAGGATGTCCTTTGAGCCCGATCCTCTTTAACATTTTCTTAGACGACATAGATGATGAGTGGGTTAGAAGAAACGAAGGAGGAACCGTAATTGGGAAATCTAAGGTTTTCACATTAAAATTCGCGGATGACTTAGCGATCATATCAGATCAAGCGGGCGGTCTGCAAGAAATGCTGAACACGCTGGAAAGGTACGTTGATAAGAATAAATTAGAAGTGAATGTAAAAAAAACCAAGAAATTTGTGTTTAAGAAAAGAGGTAGGAAGAAAGCTGGTGAAGAATGGAAGTTCAAAGGAGAATCTCTTGAAGTAGTAGACAGTTTCAAATATTTAGGTTTTTGGTTTTCATCGAGCGGATCTTTCAACAAACACCTAGCAGCCTTGGCAGGCAAAGCGCAAAAATCCATCAATGCAGCGTGGGGTGTGATGAAAAGGGCAGGAATCAATGCGTTAAGGAGAAGGCTTTACCTACTGGATGTGTTGGCAAAAGCAGGGTCGCTTTACGGGGTCGAAATATGGGGATGGAGGAGAAGGGAAGAAATTGAGAAAGTTCAGAGTAGGTACATAAAAATGATCATGGGATTGGACAGAAATACTCCTGCATATATCTGGAAAATAGAGTCGGGAAGAAGAAGCGTAGAAATTGAGACTAGAAGAAGGGCGAGTAATTATCTCTATGAAGTACTAGAAATGGATGAGGATAGGTTACCAAAAATTTGCCTGATAGAGGAGATAAGAGGGTGGATTAACCGAAATCCTTCAGCCTGGGGAAAGGAATTGGTGTCAGCATTTGAAGAAGTAGGAGATGGGGAGACATTGAGGATGATATGGGAAGGTAGGGATTTGGAGGAGGTGTCAAGAAACTTAGGAAAAGGGGTTTTGAGAAAAATGGAACAAGACTGCCAGTCCGATTGGCAAAAGATTGATAAGTCCAATTATTGTAAACTACATAAATGTATAACGCATAGGATTGAGAGGCAAGAATATTGGGATGCAAAAGATATCAACGGAATAGACAAAGAACAGTGGGCTAGATTAAGGTGCGGAAATGTGGGCAAGGCAGGAAATAAGGCTTATAAGGACAATTGCCTCTGCCGTTTATGTTGGGAAGAGGAGGAAGATATAATTCACATTTGGAAATGCAAAAAAGCTAGACATCTTATAGCAAGTGAAACAGTCCAGGAAGTGGATGAGTGGTTGGTGGCTGGTAGGGTATCCGAATATACGGATTTTAATGATCGCTTATGCCAAAAGCTAAAAGAAAGACCGAATCCCGGGGTGTGCAAATATGTGAGAGAGTTCGAAAGATTATCCAAAGAGATAAGCCAAAAAACAGGTAGTGTTACGATTTTAGATGCGAATAGCGAGGAAGCGAATGCAAGTTAGAGAAACTGTAAATAGGTTCGAAATGAAGTGCAAATGAAATGTATAGGTTTAAGAGAAAGTAGAATAAGAACTTTGATTTATGTACAAACACAAAGAGTGTATATTTGGAAGAAATAAATATATACTATTATATTATATAACCTAATGCAATAACTTATAGTTATTGCAGTAATATATATGAACCATATTGACATAAATTAATATAATTTCTCGACTCAAAACTAAAAGTACCATTATTCCTTATTTTTAGTCCTTCACCATATTTGTGTATATTTGAAGCATTTAAAATAAGCGCGCGTATTATGGCCAATAACGTGGCTTTCCCCTTCCAATGCAACGCTTGCGCAGTTCAAAAAGTCGCGGTCTATTAGCATCACTGGTTGAAGATAATGGTGTCGTCCAGGTTAACTGGGCCGGATGCTTGATGACCTCCATTACACGGGTTGAGTTCGGTAGCCATGGTTATGGAAGTGAGGTTGAATTATAAGATAGTCATCAGTCCTAGTTCCAGAGAGCGTTAGGGACCCCTGTCAATCCTTCAGCATAGCAGAATCCAACCCTGGTTGCCATAGAGTTGTTGTCAACGGCGTCAATATTGTGACGTCACGCCACGATGACATGGCGCACAGAAGCCGATAGAAGATGGCGACGTCGTGCGATGGGCTGTGTTCGAGAATTGACTGGATGTACTGGCGTGACGCCATAAAAATGACTGCTGTGAGAATGGCGAGGGCGACGAGAACTGTTGCAGTGATACCAACGTAGACAAAATTATTATTTGGAGCGTTGCGATTGGCTGTCGACCGAAAAACGTCATCAATCATGGCGATTCCGTGTAATTTTGCGTTACGTAATTTTTACTGGAATTACTGGATTTAAAAGCGTGTGTAATATCACTGGGAGCAAGATGGTGGCAATAAGCTTGCTTTAATTTCAGAAAATAGTTATAATTAATAATCATTATATTATATTAATGAATTAATTAATTTATAAAGGGCTTCCACATAAATACGAAAAGTAGTAATAAGTAAAGCACAAGTTGCTAAATTAATTGTTAAAAAAAAATATTAATAATAATTGCCACACGGTGCGAAGTTTTTTATTTTTTAGGACATCTTGATTCAAATATCAAATAAATACCTAACTTTTTTGAATAATGCAATATGACAAGTGCTTACTTTATAATTTGAAACGGACCCGCACTTTTCGGTACACTTCACAGACTTCAGGGCCGACGAAAGAAATTTTGGGGGCCGGTAATGATTTTGTTCGAAACATTAGAAAACCTCCAACTTATTTGAATTTTTTCTAATTTAATCATTGTTCAACTGTTATTTGCAAATCAAAAATCAATACTTTTACTTTCAAATTACAAATAAAAAAATTATAATTGTAACATTCAAAGTTTAAATTTATCACTCTGAAATTGTGACAATTCAGTTTCAAATTGTTTAATATTGGAAGTTGTTCTATTTTTTTTGTTAATTTAAAAATTCCAAATTTAATGGGTTAAAAATTGAATATTTTATACTGAAACAATACTTGAATGAGATTTTTAAAATGAATAAAGGCGTTTATTTATGAATATATTAATTTGAAGTGATTTTTAAATTGAACATTGTTTATGAAGACTCAATCGGACGTTTACATTTGCGTAACTACTGAGGTTTTCGAATTGAATTAGTTCAAATTTCAACGTTAAAATATGTAAATTATATAATTTTGAACAGATCCAGAATCATCTTGTAAAATCAATTACTCTTCAATTTTTAATACTCAAACCATACATTTCAGTTTTTAAGAGCATTATTTAATTTATATTTACAGCTGATAAATTTAAAAAGTTTTTTTATTTGCCGGACAAAAAATAAATTCACTTTCATTTCCCGATTTCTCCCGGCCGCGAGTCTAACTCAATTTAGCACAACTTTAATTTTTTTGAAATATTAATTTTTCGGTTCTGACTTCCGGGACAATCATTTTATTCCTTGAAAGATTTTCTACAAATCTCGTTGATAATTTTTTATCTTAAGAAATTTATGTAAAAATTATACTATTATTATTTTTATAAACAATATTCTTCTTTAGTAAAATTGTTGTAATAAAAGCGTTTCGAAGAGATTTTTTGTAATCTTTCGAGGAATAAAATTAATATTTATAGGTCGACCAAGAACAATACCAACAGCCATACTACGCTGAAAAAACCAGTTCTCGTCAGATCACTGAAGTTAAGCAGCATTGGGCGCGGTTAGTACTTGGATGGGTGACCATTCGAGAAAACTGAGTGCTGTTGGCACATCGTGAGTGTGGTGAGCCCACACTTGTAGTTATTTACTACAAGAAACTATCCACCTAGAAACACTACCCGAATCGGGTAGTGTCACGCCTACCCTGCCTTTATAAAATTTGGATTACATCTCATTTTTTCCAGTTGTTTTTACTATAGTCCAATTTAGT
>CAKNYM010012882.1:0-11571 GCA_932195095.1 Andricus curvator | reverse complement strand
GACTGCATGCACAGCAAAATAGAAAAAGTGCTGCGAAATCGAGAAGTTTTTAGTCCACCATCTTTGTACCGGTATTTACGTGAACTGGATACAGAAAAGGTTTTAGTTCTGGAAATGAATGTCGATTTTTTTAATTACCAAGATCCTGGAAAGTCTCTAAAATAGGATAGAGTTCCATTGAAGAGTTTTAAAAGTATCGTTTATGAAAGAAGTCAGCCTTTCCACGTAACTTATCAGAACAGTCACAACGGACAAACTACCCAAATTCAATTCATAAATCCTACATCAACGCGACAAACTCTCAACAAAGCCGCTCTTCCTGGAGTTCACAAAATCAAACTCAGAGCAGAAGAATTAACAAAGTGAAAAAAGAAAGGAAATTAATAACACTATACAGAAAAAAGAACTCATCAACCTCAAGAAAAATGATCTTCTTTCTATGATGAAATACATGCCTGAGATTGATAAAGAGTTTTATACATCGCTTTTTAAGTAATATAATTTAAAAAAAATTTACTGTTCGTTCAAAATGTTTAATCGAAAAAATGAAAGCTTTAAGTAGTACAATGCTTTGTGATATATTAATGAAAATAATTATTTATGTACGTATAGATATAGACAGAATTATAATTAAAAAAGTTCTATAAAATAATAAAATAATTCGAACTGCAGCTTTTTTGTATAAAATCGTATACACATTTTCCAGTACATATATAAGTTGTAGTTGAGATAATGTTAACAATAATGTTGTATTCCAAAATTATTTAGTTAATTTAAATATCCCTAATAACATAAATTAGCTTTGAAATAAACATTTACAAAAATATTTTTCAGTGTCTATTTAACCTCAAAAGTAATTATCAAAATAATACTGAAAATTTAATAATTCTGAAATAATTTAATTAAGTCAAGTATCAAAAACAATAAAATAATGTAAATCCCCCTTTTACTTAACTTTTTACTACAAATTTTAGTTGTAAATAGTCTAACTATAAGTATTGTGTGACATGGCGTACTATAATTCTGAGAAAAAATGAATGTTTTGAATCAGATATTATGCCATGTCCAAAACCAATTTTCGAGAACTAAAATGAAAATAATAATTTGTCGTAAAATGAAATTTTTACCACTGCCATCAACAGCTTCTGCCCACTTGTTCCGGATTTTAATTCCTGATGGTAATCTTATGAATATTTTAGAGCTTTGATTTGATGAATTCGCTTGGTACTTTAGTACAAAACAATGCTTCATAAATATTTTTTGTCTCTTCGTTTTAATGTATAACCACACTTTTTGACACTTTTTGAATGTTAAATCTTTATTTATCTGACTTTCTTTGGTGATTTGAGATTTGGAAGTTGGTCATTAAATTCAAACTTCGCTTCCCTTCTCTGATTGGTAGAAGCGATTCAACAACTTAAGTTTGCTCTAATATTTAAAATATTATTAATTTATTTTTCAATTGTCTCTGAAATAAAGTATTCAAGTCACATTTTCTTTCACTAGTGTGAAGAGTAGATAATATTTGGTCGGTATGGAGTTAGGTACAGGGTCATATAGCCGGATAAGTTCCCGGAATTTTGAGTCCAAGACTCTTAGGTTCTCAAGGCTCCTAACTTTTAGGATGAAAAACAAGTCGCTGTGGTATTTCTGAAGTTGGAACTTCAAAAAACCGCTTTTCGAGAAAAACGCAGCTCAAGTTGGCAAGTGCCATAAGCGCCACGTGTTATACTTTTTCTTCGAACATGAAACATACCCACGTCCGGTTGCTGTCACGACATGAGTATAGTGCCAGTAGATTCAGTATAAATCCTGATATCATCTCCCATTCAAACCCGAAAATATTCATTTTGATCCTGACTTTAAAAAAACGCTAATATCTTCTAAACTAGAATCGGCCAAAAGGATATTTTTCATGCAGACGCCCACAAACATTATTGAAAAATTCAATTTCTGTAAATCATGCAACAACCCTATTTAAAAGATGTAAAGGTAAATGAAAAAGAGCATGCAATACAATTTGTATTGCTGATTTGCTCACTTCCTATAAACATTCTTCTATCTCAACACTTGCTTTTGGGCTCTTCAAAGCTGAACAGTGACTAATCCGCTCTATGATTAAACTTGTGAACAAAATGTAACCTGTGTATTCATGAAATGGGATGTCATTTCCGAAGTAGTTCTTCGTTCTGAATACGAATCTGACTTCTGTTGTAATATTTAAAATATTAGTAAATTATTTTTCAATTTTCTTCGAGATAAAATATTTAAACCGCATTTTTTCATTAGTGTGAAGAGCAGATAATATATTATTGATAAATGTAATTTTTATAAATCATGGGACAACCCTTTTTAAAAGATTTAAGGGTACACGAAAAAGATTATGTGGTAAAATTTGTATGGCTGATTTGCTGACCTTCTATAAACAATCGTTTATCCCTATACTTGCTCTTGTGCTCTTTAAAGCCAAACCGTAACTATTTTGCTCTCTATCTAATTACACTGGTCAAAAAACGATGACCTACGTATTGATAAAATGGGATGGCATTTCCGAAGTCGTTCCTCGTGCTGAATAAGAATTTTTTCTCTAGCTCGGAAAGTTTTCGAGATAATCGCAAAAAGCTTTAATTTCAAGAAATGTAAGGGAAGTGTAGAAAATTCAGTGGAATTTAGAGGAATAAAAAAAAATGAAGCGATTTCAAGGAAATGTAAGAGAATTCAAGTGACTTGGGAATTCAAGAGCGGATTCGTTTCAAGTCAGACAAGTAGTTTCACTTCAAGTGGTGGAATTTCTCTGCGACGAAAGATGTGGGGTTTTAGAGAAAATTAAGCGAAACGTATTTTTCCGATTTGAGAAAAAAATTTCTTTGAAGTTATGAGTATTCTAATTTTGCAGACCCATTTTTGTGGACATGAGATTGTTTTCGAAAATATAAATTTTCACGTGTTTTTCGCAAGCACCGACAAATACGGAAAAATTGTGATGGGGTCACGAAACTTAAAGGATAGATATAGGACGTGGTGCAGCGAGAGACGGGTGTAGCCATTAATAAGGCATTCGTAAATATAATATTGGTTTATTCAACCACTTTCGAAGATGATGTTCCCAAAATTAGGAATTCTCCATTGGTCCAACCCAGGCGGTCAAGCCAAGGTCGCACAAACGCTATAATTTCGAGTCTGTGCAGCGAAGTCAAGGCCCGAAAGATGATTCCGATTAGCCAGAAGTCTTTGTTGGGCACCATGGTATCGTGTAGCCACTTAACACTGCGTTATAAAATGTTAATAATAAAGTTTGCTCATCGCTCGCGAGAAAAATCTAAAAATGGAATTTTTCGAGAAAAAAATTATCTTGAGGTTTTTGAGAAATTTTTCTGTTAATTTCCAAGGAGGGCGGTAATTCTTACCCGCATCTATATAAAAAAAACTTTTTTATCTCAATTAGATCTCCATTAGATAGGTTGAACGAACTCAAGCGAATTTAAGTACATTTTCGTACATTCAAGGGAATTTGCGTAAGTTTCGGTGAATGATTTCGAGTACAATAATTAGCTTAAACGGTAAAATTGCCTACTTCACTGAAAGTAAAGCGATTATCACGAGAACCGTTCAAGCTATCGCAAAAACAAGGCGGTCCATGTACCATATAATCGCGCTTGTTAAACAAAAAATTCACTCGCACTTGAGTGTGATTTGTGTTTAAAAAAAATGTTCACCGAAATCTGAAAAACCTGACGTTTAAGCAAAAAACGGAGGCAAAAAATAGAGCGAGTACATCGGAAATGACACATCCCATTTCATGAATACATGGGTCACATATTCTTGTCCAGGTATTTCTGTATTAGATCTGATCGTTAGCTGGAAGCTTGAGACATATAAATGAGTCTACAAATAAATTTCTACGTTTATGTTAAAGGTGAGGGACGTGGCCTGGGCACCAGCAGTGGGACCGTCGAGAGCAGCTCTAGCCTCCTGTTCCCAAGATCGTCGTGTCATCGTTTGGACGTCAATCGATTACGCTAGCTGGACGCCAAATGTCCTCAACGTGTTTGATGACGTAATTTGGAACGTCAGTTGGTCTTTGACGGGTGGTATTCTGTCTGTCAGTGGTGGTGATAACAAAGTTTCACTGTGGCGCGAGAATTCCGAAGGACAATGGGCTTGCATTTCCGAACTCAATAAAGGCCAAGGGAATCTCAACAATGCTGATCAGCGTGCTCTTTAGTGTAAAAATATGAAATTAAAATGTTCTTCTCCCTCTGGAAACGTAACTAAGAAGAACACAAATCGGCGATTGTTTTAATAGTACTAATTTTTAGAAGTCAAGACAGTTAACCTTGAAGCGTTTTGGTCGATAACATTTTAATAACTATTAGTTATTTAATTAGTTGTGTTTTAAAATTCTTTCTAGATAAAAATTATATTCCTTTCTTCTGTATAGAAGTTCTCTCCAAAAACTAGCTCTCAACTATCTTGACTCGTGAAATCTAGCATATTTATATAAACATATAATCATTACTAAGAAGCTATGTGTAATATGATAAAATCGAAGGCAGTAAGAAAAAGTATTCCGATATTTCCGGCAGTTGATTTAAAAAATAAAAGATAGAGATTTTTAATTTTGAAAGTAATTTAATTTTAAGAATCCACGTTTTCAGTCTTGCGTATAAAGCGAAGCTGTGAAAACAATATCACGCTTAATAGCGGTCGAAGCTTCTTCCATTTTCTCTTTCAAAATTGGATTTCCTATTATAATAGCAGCGTTTTTCACATCACGAAGAGTTTCATTCAGCTGTTGAATACATCTGACGATTATGCCTTCCTGAACGTCGGTTAATTTCATGATATTTCCAAACGATTCCGCTTTGGCCCATTGATGAACTACGTTTACGAGACCGAAGCTTAAAGGTGGAGCTGGTATCACGCTGTATTGCCTTTCCAGTTTTTCCAAATCCTCGAACTCTTGCGCCACTACATTTTGTAACTGTTGAAATATTATTATTAATTAATAGAATCATTTCGGTTGCAATCACACTGCAGGTCAAGTTACACTTTCTATCAAAAAAATATGATAGCTTGTCATCAGCTTGCACTTGTACATTTATTTTATCGGCTTTTATTTAGAAGGAAGATTAAATTCTATTTAGTCCAGTCATCAGGTACTTTTGCCTTATCAGGTGAAAAAACATAATTTTTGAATGTAAAAGAAGTCCCTATGGTTCTTATTTAAATCTTATACTATAAAACGCCAAAATTGTTCAAATACGGCCTTAACCCCTTCACGGTCAGGCGAAAAAGAACAATATCGTGCCAAAAATATTTTCGACAAAAAAAACTTTAGAATCGCGTGATTTTGGCAGGTTTAATATTTTTGGGCTCGCTGAATAGAAATCTGAAGTTGGATTTCCGCAATTCAAAATGGCGGATACAATATGTCGGACATGAAATAGTTAACATATTTGGATCTGGACAAAATTGATGGTAGTTAGGTTTTTCGGGTCACTGAATTCAAATCTGATGTTACATTTTCAAAATTCAGAATGGCGGATCCCATATGGCCGACATGAAGTAGTAAACATATTTCGATCTGGATGAAATTGATGGTAGTTAGGTTTTTGGGGTCGCTGAATTCAAATTTGATGTTATATTTTCAAAATTCAAAATGGCGGATCCAATATGGCCGACATGAAATATTAAAAATGTTTGGATCTGGATAAAATTAAATTACCCAAAAACCCTAAGGATCACCCATTTTATCAAGATCCGGACATTTTTAGTAATTCATGTTCGCCATATTGAATCCGCCATTCTGAATTTTGAAAATTTAACACAAGATTTGAAATCAGCGACCCCAAAAACCTAATTATCACCAATTTTATCAATGTCCAAATATTTCCATGAATTACGTCCGCCATATTGGATCTGCCATTTTGAATTTTGGAAATAACATCAGATTTGAATTCAGCGGCCCCAAAAACCTAATTATCACCAATTTTATCTAGGTTCAAACATATTTAATAATTTGGGTTCGCCATAATGGATCCGCCATTTTGAATGTTAAAAATCCAACATCAGATTTGAATTCAGCGACCCCAAAAGCCGTAAAATACCCAAGCAAAATCAAATCGGATCAGGTTAAATAATTTTATTTTGAGATGCCCACATATGTGTCATGATGCAAAAGTGGCATGACTTTTTTTGCCCATATATGTGTCACTGACAGTGAAGGGGTTAAGAACCACAAACTTGTGATTTAGCCCTTGCCTATGAATTTTGCGTCCAAAAGAATCAGATCTGTACCCAGTTTTGATTTAAAAAAAAAACCTATTTGTCAGAATCTAAAAGACCAATTGCTTTTAAAATCATGAAGAGTTATGCTTACGGTGTCAGAATGAATCGATATTGAAGTATGGTAATCTACAAAAGAAAATACAGGAGCACGTATTTCTTCATTAAGAATAAAAATAGTATATTGTGAGAGAAATGCGGAAAGTAGGCAGTTCAGGCGAGTGTTATGTTTGCAGCACAAGCCACGGGGTATTCGAAGGCAATCTGTAGGCGAATTGAAGGTGAGCCGAAAATGAGCTAAAGACAAGTGCAAACTTCACAAGCGTATAACTGCTTACTTTCTGCACGCATCACGCACAAAAATTTTTATAACAAATTCAGGATAATTTTGATTTGAGAGCAATAAAAACAATCTTTTCGGAATATTTTAGTTACTACAAATTAAGGGAAATTAAAAAATGTTCTGTCAATTTATAAATTACCGAAAATTTCCGGTATTTTGAGGCATACCAAATTTACATAGTTTCCAAAAATAGTGGGTAATATATAGTAATTCATCTATATTTTATGGTGATTTATCAGTAATTCATGGCAACTTATTGACTGGGGTTGGTCCTCTCACTACTTACAGTTTGTTAAGTGTTAACGTGATGAGCAGATTATATCACGATAATCTCCATTAGCTATACTTCCTGCACGCTGTGTACATGGGCTTTTGGAAGCATGTCGCATTAGAGTATTTTCTCCGAAAGTATTGTGAAATATATGACTTATGTGGTATGCCTGGATTAGTAAAAGAATGAGCTATGTTTATATGCAGTTAAATTTGAAACAATATTTATTATATTAAAAATATGATTGGTCAAATTTACCCTACTTTTAAAGGTCAAGTTCTCGGCTTGTTATGATTATTTCGAAAATTTAACAACAGATTAACATAGATCAATTCTTTCTGAAAAAATTAATGTATATGAAAAAATTACTGCTTGTAAATAAATGTTAAAAAAACACGCTAAAACGAACAGCATTTTTGGGGTAAATTTAAGGCAAGAAACTACCGATCCTGACGGCAAAATAGTGAAGCAGACCTGTTGGCACGCCCAGGCTTTTTCTCCTCGCCCTTCACCTCACTCCGGCAAATTGTAGGGTTATGGATTTGGTTACTCAGGTCACAATGCCTACGGTAACTGTAACTCACATTGAGCACCACTCTCAAGAAAACATTCCTGAATCGAGACTCAGGCTCATTTCTGAATTTTCTCTTGTTCGGTAGCCATGTAAGATAGGTAGTATGACGTGAAAGATACCAAAATTTTTAAAATGTATATTATGCAGAATGATCTCCTGAATCTGACGGTATAAGGTGATTTCACGAATTCATGGTCGTTCTCGAAATATTGTTAATGAAACATTTTTTACAAATCATGCTGTATCTCCTAAAACTATCGAAATCGGAACAATTTTGTTTTTGAAACTATTAGGTGTTATGCAAGTCAACAATTATTGTTCTATGCAATTTTTTGTCTGCATGTCACTTTTTGCAAAAAAAGCATATAATATTAATCGATTTTCATACGTTCTTTATGAATATTTTACAGATTCGTCTTCATAATTAATTAGATTATGATATCACGCAGAAAATTTCTTGTGCACATTCTTGCATCCGGACCATTGTTTAAATAAAAGAAGCAAGTTTAATCCATAATCGGGTTTAAAGAAACTTGCTTGCAAAACTTGTTTAAGCTTCTTTTATTTAAACAATCGACGAAATACAAAAATGTGCACAAGAAACGTTATGCGTGTCATCGTAAGCTAATTAACTCTGAAGGCGAACCTGCGAAACATTCATAAACAGTGCATACAAATCGACTATTGCAATAAGCTTTTTTTTGTGTTTTTTGCAAAAAAATAACAGGCATACCAAAAATTGTTTATTTGAACAACACCTAATAGTTTCAAAAACAAATTTGTTCCAATGTCGATAATTTTAGGAGACAACTTTTCCTATGCATTTTTTTGTCTGCCTGTTACTTTTTGCAAAAAAAGCATATTATATCGATTTTTATACGTTGTTTATGAATATTTTGCAGATTCGTATTCACAATTGAACCTCTCCGGATCAAAAGGGGATACGCGTGGATTCGGCTTGAGAAGTATTGTACAGAAAGTCCAATTTTAAAATCGTTCGAATTTCAATTTTAAGGATTGAAACTTGCAGAGAATTGACGCATCTTTTTTTCCTTTAACAAATATTTGTAGGTTTCACAGTTTTAGAAGTAATTGATAAAAACTAGATTTGTCGAAAACAAAAAATTTAAATCTTTTTTCACTTCAACTCGCGCTAACTTAGTCAATTTCCAGAATTTATCAATTTTATTAATTGTAAGTTACATTTTTAAGTCTTCTGAAACTATTTAAGGAAGAAAAACGTAAATATTGCAATAAAACAGAAAAGTTTTTTATTTTATTGTGAGGCTTTGCAAAAATCATGAATTTCAACCTTCAAGCGATTCGTTTATCGAGCGAATTTTAAGCAACGGAAAACTTTCATTGAGAAAGTTGTTGGTTAAGATCTGAAGAAGTTTTCTGGAAAGTTTTAGCAAAATCGGATTAATGGTTAAAAAATTATAAATGTTTTAAATCGCAAGCGGCAATTTTGACGCTGTCCTATTTGACTTGAATTTCATATGGTCCCGCTGGAACACGGTCGTAGCCGAGGAGGCACGCGCATAGGGCGGCGACCAGATTGCCGCTTTCAACTTAAAACATTCATATTTTTTTAACCATCAATCCGATTGAGCCAAAGCTTTCCAGAAAACTTCTAGGTTAATTTGTCAAAGATACAGAACTTTTGAAGGCTAATTCCTCGGCTTGTAACAATTTTTTTTTTAATTTAAAAATAGGCGTAGACCCTTTATGAAAAAAATAATGTATATAAAAGAATTGAAGCAAACGAAAGGCAACGAGCAATTAATGCAAGAAATGAAAAATGAAATGTGGAGAAAAATGTTTAAAGATCAACTGGGATTGCGAATATTAAATGATTTTTTTCTATCTTTTTTTGATTTTCTCGTGATAATAATAGAAGGGAGGTAATGTAGCCTATTAAAATTCGATTTTATAATATAGTAGGAAAATTTAATTTTTCTCTACTGTATCTAATCTTCAAACAATAGGAAGGTTGCGCCAGGCCAGACACCGTCCCACAGTGGTCTGAATCGGGAATTTACTATTCAAAATCACGTACAGCCTACAATTCTTAACCGATTATCAAATTTTTTTTAGAAGTGATCAGCAATAGTTGCATAAGAGCGTCTATGGATTAGATTTTTTTAATTTTTATCATTTTCTATTTTTTATATAAATGAAGGGCCAACAGCCATACCACGCTGAAAAAACCAGTTCTCGTCAGATCACTGAAGTTAAGCAGCGTTGGGCGCGGTTAGTACTTGGATGGGTGACCATTCGAGAAAACCGAGTGCTGTTGGCACATCGTGGGTGTGGTGAGCCCACACTTGTAGTTATTTTACTACAAGCTATCAGCCTAGAAACACTACCCGAATCGGGTAGTGTCACGCCTACCCTGAAAGGGAAATGGCTTAATGGTATACAAGGGCGAAAATGAGAAATTTTTTAATTATTTTTTTTTATCTTTAAATAAATCACTTAATTAATCACATTCTCGATGAAAATAAATGTCGAAGTATGTAAAGAATATAAATAATTAACTGGATATCGAATCTAATTGTTATAAACAAATTATATTAACAAAATATCAATCGTGCAAATTTGGCTTGCGAAGTATATTCGTAAGTTGAAATTGCTTGATTTTATCGACAGGATCATATTGAAACATGAAAATTTGTTGTCTGGTATAATTTTCTTATTTTATAAGCAAATTATAAAAACAAATGCATAGTTTAGGCATTTATTGGCAGACAGTAACCGTTTTTCTTTCTTAGTAACTTTAAATTATATTAGTAGTAATATTTAGTGATAAAGATTGGTCATTCGATATTATTTGTTTATTTTATAAACAAATGCTTAGTTTGGTCATTTATAGACAGAAAGTAATCATTTTTCTCTTTAATCGTCTTCAAAATTACGTAAGCAGTGATGTTTAGTGAAGAGTGAATTGTCAATTGATATTATTTATTTTATAAACAAATGCATAGTTTGACCATATATAGATAGAAAGTAACCGTTTTCCTTTCTGATCGTCTTTAAATTATATAAGTAGTGATTTTTAGTGATGCAGACTTGTCATTCGATATTATTTGTTTATTTTATAAACAAATGCATAGTTTGTCAATTTATGGGCAGAAAGTAATTGTTTTTTATTCTTAACGCCTTCAAATTATATAAGTGGTGATCTTATGTTATGAATAATTGTCATTCGATATTATTTGTTTATTTTATACACAGATTGTATAAACAAATGCATAGTTTGTCCATTTACAGACAGAAAGTAATCGTTTTTTCTTTCTGATCGTTTTCAAATTATATAAGTGATGAAGACTTCTCGCTCGATATTATTTGTTTATTTTATAAATAAATGCATAGTTTGGCCATTTACAGACATAAAGTAAACGTTTTTCTTTCTAATTATATCAGTAGTGATGTTTAGTGATGAAGATTTGTCATTCGATATCATTTATTTTTTAAACAAATGCATAATTTAGCCATTTGTAGACAGAAATTAATCTTTTTTTATTATTGCCTTCAATTTATATCACTGGAAATGTTTTGTGATGTTCTAAAAGAATTAGCTTAAAAGTTGTACTTGTCATTCATTACAATAATTTCAGAATTCATTTCAACTTCATTCTTGCTCCATTTTTGCCTTAAAGATGCAACTTTAAGCTAATTCTTCTAAAACACCACAAAACATTTCCAGTGATATAATTTGAAGGCAATAATAAAAAAATATTACTTTCTGTCGGCAAATGGCTAAACTATGCAATTGTTTATAAAATAAACAAATATGGAATTACAAATCCTCATCACTAAACATCACTACTAATATAATTTCAAGGCAATAAGAAAGAAAAACGTTTACTTTATGTCTACAAATGGCCAAACTATGCATTTATTTATGAAATTTATAAAATAAATAATATCGAACGAGAAGTCTTTACCACTAAATATCATCACTTATATAATTTGGATATGATCAGACAGAAAAACGATTTCTTTCTGTCTATAAATGACCAAACTATGTATTTGTTTATAACATTTACAGAAAAGTACACTTGAAAGGCGCTAAGCTACCAATATATATAT
>CAKNYM010012880.1:0-29037 GCA_932195095.1 Andricus curvator | reverse complement strand
CCTTAGACCTCTTCCTGTCCAGAAAACCTCCCCCTTTTTCCCCCCTAAACATTAAAAATGAAAAATTTTCTACTCCGAACGCTGAACTTAAGCGAACTTCATTTAATACTGAAAAAAATGTTCATCACCAAAAATTGTGATATTAAAACTTTTAAAAAATTTTTTTTTTCAAAATTTAAATTATTTGAAGTAAATTTAAATTGCTTCAAAATTAGTTATTTTTAAATTGCTAATTATACTTTCCAAAATTCAACCAATTCAATTTTAACTGCAAAATTAAAACCTAAGAAAGGGAAAAATTAAAAATGTAGCGCTCAACATAAAAATTTAGAACTCTAAAATTGTAATCATTTAAAATTACCGAAATTATTTAATTACTGATGTATCCATTTCAGATAGTTTAATTTTTATCATTTTTGATTTGAAACTCAATTTTTAATTTTTTAATTTCAAATTTTTTCTTAGAATTATTATTCATTCTTGAAATTTTCCAATCAAATATTTTTCAATTTGAAATTATTTATTTGTGTAAATTTTCAACTAAAAATCCGGCAATTTTAAAATATATTGGAAATTAAAAATAAATAATACAAAACGAGATTGCTGTAATATACTTACAATTTTAAGCTTTCCAATTCGAAATTGCTTTATATTTACATCTAAAATTATTAAATTCAAAACTATCACGGCTTCTAATTAAAAATTTTGAAATATTTAATAATATTTAAATATTTGAGTAATACATATTTAAAACAAAATTTTAGTTTCAAGGCCTCAATGATTAAACTGCTTTAGAATTGTACATTCAAAACTTTAATTTAAAATTAAAATTATAGAAATTTTAATGACGATAAATATATCATTAATAAGTATCATATCATGCAGCATCAAGTGACATTCAAAATGCCTGGATAGATTTTTTTTACTAAAAAATCGTTTTCTTATTAATTGTTCGAGATAATCTCTTTTAATATTTGTATTTGAAATTAAAACTTAATGTTAAATTCATTAACTTTAAAACATTGTTTTTAAATATTTAAAGTGTAACAAAGTGTAAACACGTACATTTGGGTGGCTGCAAAAGAAAAAAAATCAAAAACAGAAAAGTTAAAAGTAAGCACTGAGAAGTTTCATTTAATATTAATTTTTTTAGTAATCTAAATTATACGCCCAATTCTCAAAATTATTGTAAGAATTGAGTATTTTAAGATTTTCTAGTACATCTTATTTTTATAAACCTCAAATAACATAATTTTCGAAAGCTTTGCAAGCAATACTAAATTTTTTCGGACTCAAAAATTTACTTTGAAAAAATGGGAAGATTTTTTAGATCAATTTTGAATGCGAGAAAGTTTTTACGGGTTAAAAAAATGTAGTATAGTTTGTATAAAGCTTTTCATTTTTTTTTTAAGTTTATAAGAATGAGATTTTGGCATAGAAAATGTGAAAATATTGAAAGCTTACGAAAAAAAATATTAGCGATTTTTGCAAAACTCTAATTACGAATTTTTTAAACTTATTTTTGCCCCACGGAACCTCAGGATATTAGTCGATCTGTTTCAAATTGTACACAGGTAATAAGGGACCCAAAATTAAAGTTTTCAGTGCTAGGCTGTTTTTGACCCTTTTTCGACTCACCCTAACGTACATTAACGGTCAGATAAAAAAAATGTGTCCGTATCCACACAAAAAAATTTCGCGTTTGGTCCAGTATTCTTATTATTTAAAATCATATGAAAACAATACCGTACTCGAATTTAAAGACTCAGAAAGTATTAATAGTAATTTGTTGGAAAAATTAATTTAAGTACATGCAAATAATTCGAAAACGGTGCGAACTACTGAAAAATTGAGCCTTTTTCAGAACGTCTATTTTTTTTAAACATATTGAAAAAAAATGTTATTCAAAATAATCCCTAATAAGTGAACTTTTTCCAATTACAAGAATCTTACAAGAATCAAGACAGAAAAGTTAACTATTTGTATTAGTTGGAAAAATATAACACTTTAAATAAATTTAGCACTATTTTTTGTTGAACAAAAGTGAAAAATGTACCGCTAGGACTAATTATCAGGAATTGTCGTCAACCAATTTAAGCTTAAATATGAAAATGGTTTCAGAAATTAAAAAACCGTAAGTAGACAAATATTTATTGCAAACCATCTCCACAATAAGATTTATTAACATTTTGCACATCTTAAGACTAGTAAGTCACTAAAAAAAGAAAATGCTGGCCAACCTAAATTCTAAGGAGTATTTTAAAGAAAGCTATTAAATTTTCTGTGATGTAAGATTTTTTTTTTTCATTTCGTATACATGTCTATCAGTATTTTCCCCTTTTAGAGCAACTCACCAGACTTTTCAACACTAGATCTCTTCAGTAAAAATGATACAAAAAATACAATATATACAATATACATATATACTTCACGTTAAACCATAATTCGAGCATAAACCATAAGATTAACATACAGATTAAAATATTCAATAATATAAAATATATTAACTGTAACGAACGTATCTAATGATGGAGTATAACTATTTTGAAATCTCCCTAAAAAAAGCCAATAAGGCACCTTCAAAAACATTAGAGTATTTAACTTTGCTTCTATGTTTTAAATAATTAATTGTATACATAATCTTCCCCTTTTCCAATTAACAAAAATTTACAACTTCGAACGAATGTGTTCGATTTTCTTGGACGCGCGTTTTTGCAAGTCAGGCAGTTTCATTGCCAAACCCATATTTCCTTGAATTCTGACTTTTCCCTGGAAGAAAGCCTTCTGTGGATTCAATTTTCCAGATATAAAATCGACCACATCAGTGTCGCTGATTGTGAAAATAACATCTGGTTTGTCTTTTCCATTATATTCGACTTTCCCCTTTCCAACTTTGGCATTGATTACCCAATAGCCTTCAGCGCCATCAGGTCCGTTGGTTACTTTGAGTCCATAAATTCCTCGAACGCCTTCGATGAATCCTTCCTCATCATCTTGCATGGCGACTTCGAGCGCTTGCAAAAGCGAATTCGCTCTGAAATTTGAAGGATCGGCAGTACCGGAGACGTTGTTTCTCCGAACTGCTTGTGGGAACCCTAGACGGTAAAGGGCGACAACGACCGCACCTCCGAGACCAATGTTGTGCTGAAGGGCAAGCTTAGCTCCAGGAACTTGTCTCTTGCCAGCTTGGCCTCTTAATTGCCAACAAAGTTCAGAGCACTGGGCCAAACCAGTGGCTCCTAAAGGATGACCCTTCGAAATTAAACCACCGCTAGGATTCACCACGTATTTTCCACCGTAGGTGTTGTTTCCAGAATCTATGAGTTCTCCAGCTTTTCCTGGTGGACAAAGTCCGAGGGCTTCATAAGTGATCAACTCGTTGGCCGAAAAACAGTCGTGTAATTCTACAACTTGCACGTCGGATGGTCTGTATTGGGTGTTGGAGAAAAGTTTGTCTGCTGCGTTTTTCGTCATGTCGTAACTGAAAAATAGTGAATTTAAAACTGTAATATAAAATGCTAGAGAAGTCCGGTTTCCAAATTTCATGACCTTTCCAGGTTTTCTAGGTCTAATTAAAAAAAATTCAGGATAAACATTTAAAAAATCCAGTCAATTCTATTTAATTTCAACACGTTCTACTGGTCGTAAACTAATTTACCAACAATTTCTCGTACAATTATTGATCAATGCAAATCCGGGCAGGAAAACTTTTTACGATAAACTACAATGTTCTGTGGAAACGTTTTCACAGATGATAGTAAAAAAATTATAGATTTTGTCATAGTTCGACATAGAAAACTAAAATTTTTTGTGAAAAATCAACATTTTTAATGAATAAAGTTTTATAATTTTGTATAACAAATAAAAAGTTTCTGAGAAAATTTATGAGAATCTACAACAACAAAAAGGATTCTGAATTTTTAAATAATTTTTTGTAGAAAATTACGAATTTCTACAAATAATTACGAATAATTACACCGTTACATGAAATTTTACGAAAATATCCGAACGGAAAAACTAGATGTAGCTTTTTATATTTTGTTTTTAGAAAAAAAACAGTTTCTACACACAATTATAAATAACTACGATTTTCTACGAAAAAATAGGAAAATTTACATTTCCCTAATAAAGGTTTAGCTATCCATAATTTTGAATAGGTTTATACAGAAAATTATGATTTTTTACAAAAAATACCGAAAAAATCTGAAAGGGTTGTGTTGGTTGCCCTAGTGTTACATAGGAGGGAAACGCAAACTTTTTGATCCAAAAATAAAATTCAAGTCCGTGTCGATACATTAAAGGCCAATACTATCGACAAAAAAATGTAGTAGTTGCATTTTTAACCAAATAGTTGAATTTTCAAGCTAAAAAGACGAATGTTTAGAAGACAGTTGAATTTTCAACCCGAAAAGTTGATTTTTCGAGAATAAAGATCATTTTTAGCCCAGAGAAATGAATTTTCAATCCAACAGGACGGATTTCCAACAAAACAGTTGAATTTTTGACCAAAAATGATGACTACAAAAAAATAGTTGAATTGTCCATTAATTGTCTAGCAAAAGATGACTTTTTAACAAAATAGATACATTTTCAACCAAATAGTTGAATATTGAACTGAAAAAAAAGTTTTCAGCAAAAAATTGAAAATTAAATTTTCAGTTAAAAAATTACTTTTCAACAAAAACAAAACGAATTATCAACCAGTTCTTTGATTCGGGACAAATAGATTGACATATAGTATTAATTTATTGTTTTAAAGATTATGGAAGTTATGGTCATTTATATAATTTCAAAATCTGTTTTAAACAGAAAATATTTTTCCATTAACATAATTCAAAGTTCATGTAAGAATAGAAAACGCTTTTTATTTTGACTTCCTATATGAGGAAGCGAATATAGGTGCCAATTAATCATAATGATGAAGCAAAGTGCTCATCAAATGAGCACCATAAAATTGTAAATACAAACAAAGTGGAAACATCCGAGATCGAATTCACAGCTACTTTAACAAAATATGTAGTTAAATCCTCAACCAAACAGATGAATTTGCAACAGAAAAGATTAATTTTCTACCCAAGTAGACGAATTTTCAACAAATAAAAACTAAATAGTCGAATTTTTTAGAAAATAGTTCACTTTTCAACCGCAAAAGAAAAATTTTCAACAAGAAGATTAATTTTTTACCAAAAGGCGAATTTTCAACAAAATGCATGAATTTTCAACTGTTAAATATTTATTTTTAAAAACTGAATTTCAAACAATAAAAAAAGAATTTTCAATCCGTTGAATTCAACTGCAATAGGTGAATTTTTAAGAAAACAGTTGAATCCTCAACAAAAATGATGAATTTTCAACAAACAAGATTAATTTTCTACCCCGAAAATACGAGTTTTCAACCAAACACATGGATTTTCTATCAAATATTTGAATCTTCAACTTATAAAGGATCGATTTTGAACCAAAAATGGAATAGTTCAATTTTTAGGTTAAAAAAATAATTTTTAACACAAAAAACAATAATTTTTAACAAACAAAAACGAATTTCCGACAAAACAGTTAAAATTTCAAATAAGTAGTTTAATTTTCGAATAAAAAGGATAAATTTTCAACCAAAAATGAAATAGTCAAATTTTCAGTTAAAAAAATTAATTTTCAGTTTAAAAAATTAATTTTCAAACAAAAATGAAAGGAATTTTCAACAAAATAGTTCAATTATCAACCAAAAAGATGAATCTTCAACCAAAAAAATGAATTTTTAACAAAGTTGTCCAACTTTCAACCAAGTAGTTCACTTTTTGACATAAAAAGATGACTTTAACAAAATTGTTGCATTTTCAAAAAATGATTACATTTTTCAACCAAATAGTAGAATTTTTTCACCATAAGAGAATTCCGAACCAAAAATATAATGGTAGACTTTGCAAAGAAAAAAATTAACTTTTAACCAAGAATAGTTGGAGTTTCTTATTGGATTCTATTATTTCAGTTCACATTTAGGGGCATGTGACAGTCTGACAGTCTGTCACGTGACCAATTTTTGATGGTATTTCTGGTATTATATTCGGTGGGTTTATAGTTTGAAAAATGCACATATTGTGCTACATTTTTTAGCAACCTTTTAAAACATGTAAGGACACGTCTGTCTAGTGCATTTGCATTTTTATTTTCTTTAAATAGTGCAATTTTACTAATTTTTATCTTGGAATGTAAGTAAGAACAGGGCTTGAGTGCCCTGACTAGAATAGAATAAACAGAATTGCATTATTTGAACGAAATAAAAACTCAAATGAGCCGGGCAGACATGCCCTTATATATTTTGAACCATTTTTTTAATTTTCGGCACAACATATTCATCTAATAACCTAATATTTTTAACTCATTATTCATTGCTCGATTGACAGTTATATAAAATTACATTTACATTTCGTATTAAAAAATAGGAAAACGGTCAGCATCAGTGTCATATGACATAAGAACTTTTACGACTCTAAAATGAAGATTTAGTTTTTTATATATTTTTTAAATAAGTTTTTGTACAAAATTAATAACTTCTACAAATATAGCAAAAGCTATATTTGTAGTTTTTCATATATTTTCTTTTAGAATTAGAAAATTCTCTACACAATTATAAATAAATACTATTTTATAACAGAAATATACGATTCCAAAATAAAGGTTTAATTTTGAATAATTTTGAATAGGTTTTTTGTTAAGAAATTACGATTTTTCACAATGTCTAATGAATATGTAATTATGTACATATTTTTATAAAAATTAGGAAAATGCATTAAAAATTCTTAGAAATTCATAGAAATTTTCATAGAAATTCAAAAGAGTTTTTGTACAAATATTCATAGAAATTATTTCCACAAGGGAATGTAAAGGACTCTTCAATAATTACTTAATTCTAAACAATTTTCACTAATGTTAGAGGTATTATAATTTTTTTTTTCTGGAATTAAAATCATATTATTTTTATGAATAAAAAATCAATTTGCAAATTTAAAATGCCCCGTAAAATACTAAAATAAATAATAAGATTTTGAAGCAGGTGCGAATAAAGAAAATCTAGTCGATTTTTCAAAATTCCATGACTTTTCCAGGTTTTACAGGCCTTGTAGCAACCCTGGGCAAAGAATTTTGGAGCCGAATCGATTTTTTCGGAATTTTTAAATTGAAATTCAATTCTTTTGGCCGGTTAACGTCTGAAAATTAATTTTGAGCACTTACCCAACTATTTTCATGCTGCTTCGTTCCTCAAAGGTAGATGGCAAATCTGTGGACATTTCCATTCCCACAATTTCCACTGCCTGAGACTGAAGGTTGTGTTTTCGTACGAATTCTTCGTTGGCTAAAACCACAGCAGCTGATCCGTCTGAGGTAGGACAGCATTGCAATTTTGTAAGAGGTCCAAAGATCTTTGGAGAATTCATAATTTGTTCTAGGGTGTATTTATCTTGGAATTGAGAGTAGGGATTGTTTATGGAATGTAAGTGGTTTTTGTAGGCGATTTTCCCGAAATGTTCTGGTTTCGTTCCGTACTTCTGCATGTGCTCAATACCCGCGTTTCCGAATAATTGTGCAGCCATTGGACTGTCATTGATACCTAAAAGAAATAAGAAATCCTTAAATTAAAGGAATTTATTGCAATTTTGATTAAAATTTCGATTTATTAGATTATAATAGTCCATCTCAAATAGCCTTTTTTATAATGAAAATTACAAACCTGCTATATCAGCCATGACAGTGATGTGTTTATCCATAGGATTTGTACGATCGAAGTATTTGGAAGAGAGTGATCCGCGCTCCATTTTCTCAAAACCAAGAGCCAAGACACAATCGGCGTTTCTGCTTTCTATGATCTGCTTAGCCATTAATAAAGCGGTGGATCCAGTTGAACAATTGTTGTTAACATTGTAAATTGGGCAACCAGTCAAACCAACTTCGTACAATGCTCTTTGGCCACAGGTGGAGTCTCCATACACGTACCCAACACAAGCAGCTTTAATTTTTTCGTATGAAATTCCAGCATCTTCGAGGGCCTTCAATGTGGCTTCCTTTCCCATTTGATTATAATCGAAGTTCTCGCGTCTGCCTGGTTTCTCAAACTTGGTCATACCCACCCCTACAACGTAAACTTTGGGTTTCTGAGCCATTGTGAGAGTCTGAAATAAAATAATTTCCAATACATTAATATGGATTTATGTTCTTCACGGATGAGTATTTTTGGTTTAGAATTTAGAACCAAATTAAACCCATTGCAGACTATTCAAATGCAGTATTTGGAACATTTTGAAATATTTTACAAACTTTTATCATTTAAAAATTTTCAATCAGTGGGTGGCCACAAAAAATTCATTTTAAAAATTTCTTGACTTTATCGTGACTAAATTTTCATTTTCCCTTACCATTAATATTTAAAGACCAAAATTTTAATCTTGCAACAATTTTAATATACATACAATCTTTTATAAATGGAATAAAGCAATTTTTAATTTAAACTGATTGTTTTTAGGACTGCCACAATCTAATTTACTTGAAAAAAGTGACCTATTTAAACCGAAAAAGTGAACAAAAGTGAGTAATTTCTAACCCAAAAAGTGACTAATGTGCATTAATATAGTGACTAATGTTCTTTTGAATTAATCCTCAAAGTTCAGTAAATTTGAAATTAGTTTAGAAAAATTTACGGGAATTCAAAAGAATTTAGTGGAATTCCTAAGAATTCAAGGTAAGTTTAGAAGACTTCAGGATAAATTACACAAAAATTAAAAAATCCATTGAATTAAGTCGCATTGAGTGAAGTAAAAAATTGAAGAGAATTCCAAACAATTTAGAATTGAGGATAATTCAATAAGAATTCAGGGTGAAATCCAAATGAATTCAAATAAATTGCAAGATATATTTGAAAATATCTGGAAATATTTGAAATCCTACGAAATGCCACACTTTTGTGAGTAAATTCTTTTGGAATCCATCAAAATATTATAAAATTCCGTAAAATTCTATGATATCTGATATTTCCTAAAATCCTAGAAAATTTATCAAAATACATTGAGAGCTTTTTAAATACCTCAAAATCATTGAAATCCTCGGAAAACTTATAAAATCCCTTGTAATCTTTTAAAATACTCTCAAACTTTATAGATCCTGTAAAATCGTTCCATATGTTTCGAAATTATAGGGAAATCCCTTGAAATTTTTTAAATCTGTTGAAATACCCTAAAATATTTCAAAACCTTCGAAATCCCATTAAAATTACTCAGATCAGTTGCAAAATCCTTGGCATCTTTAAGAAGACCATAAAATCTTTTAAATCCTTTGGAATCACTTCAAATTATTAAAATATATTAAAAGTAACCTAAGCTATTTCAAATCCTGTAAAATCATTTGAAATCATTTGAAATCACTTGAAATTTTTTAAGGCTCTGGAAAATTTTTTGGAATTTTTAAAAACATACTAAAAACTTAAAAATTCTTTGAAATCGCTTAAAATTATTGACATCAATTTAAAATTTCTTGGAATTTTTAAAAATATACTAAAATCATTAAAAGTCTCTAAAATCTTTAGAAATATATTGAAATATTTGAAAATCTTTAAAATCCTACGAAATCCCTCAATTCATTCTAATCCACTAAAATATTATAAAATCCCGTGAAATTCTATGAAATCTGATATTTTCTGAAATCCTGGAAAATGTATTGAAATACCTTGAGAGATTTTAAAATCCTACAAAATCATTAAAATTCTTAGAAATTTTATAAAATCCCTTGGAATCTTTTAAAATATCCTAAAACCTTATAGATCCTATCAAGTTGTCCCATATCTTCAGAAATTCTAGTAAATCCTTTAAAACCATATTAAAAAATTTTTAATCCCCTAAGATCATCAAAAACGTTAGAAATTTCTTTAAAAATTTATAATTGCTTGAAAATGCCTTGAAATCTTTCAAAATGCCCTAAAATGTTTCACATACTTCGAAGTGTCTTGAAACTTTTTTAAGCTCTTGAAAATTCCTTGAATATTTTTAAAATACTCTGAAATTTGAAAAATTCTTTGAAATCCCTTCAAATAATCGAAATCTGTAAACAATTTTAGGAATCCTTTAAGATACCCTCAAATATTTCAAAAGAATTCAAGAAAATTCAGAAATAGATATAGACCTAAATTCAATAGTGGTCAACTCAACGGTTAATTTATTGAAAGAAAAGTGACGAAAGTGATCTTTTCATTCCAAAAAGTGATTATAGTGATTTTATCATAAAAGTCTGACACATTTTAAAAAGAATTTATCGTTTAATACAATTTATCAATCCTAGTTTTGTTTCTAGCTAGAACATTATTCCAAGACAAATAAACTTTAATTGAAAAACACTATTTTAATCATTTGATGTAAAACCTCCGGTACATTGTAACCAATGGATATAATTTTTTCCTAGAAATATATCAAAAAAGTTATAAATTCTAAAAATTAAAATTGAATAGATAACTGTTTCGTAAAAGTGCCAAGGCTACACGACCATTATTGAACTACTTGACACTATATTTTAAAAACACATTAATTCTAATTATTATGTTTGAACACTGATTAAAAATTTTGAATTAATGTGGAATCAAATAACTAAAAAACCTCAATTTCGTGTATTCCGTACGTAAATGCCACGCGAATCAATTTGTTATCTAAACGACAATTTATCACAGAATGACACTCCCATACAGTTGTTTTTCCTTCCCTCTTCCGCAAGTCATTCTAGGTTCAAAGTTCACAAACTTTCACGAGATGCAAAATATTCTCACAAAAACCGGTATGAATAATTAATCTCGTAATTAATAATATACCGGTAGCTAAATATTTATTTCGATACGACACTCCAAAAATCGACCGACAGAACTGTCAAAATCTCAAAATGAACAGGGAACTTAACCTTAAAATTTTAAAAAGAGAGAAGATTATATAGATATTGATGAGCACAAAGTCCAAGTGAGAACAAATTGCATATACAGAAATGAAAGGTAAATAACGTGCACCTGTCTACTTACTTATATAAACACTAAAAGTCAACGGAAATGCACCTGCAAATTGAAAATACAGCAACGGCAGGTGACTCGAATACTTGCGGTAGTACAACTAAAAGGAACTATTTAGTGCAAACTACTTGCGAGAGACGTTGTTATCAATTAACAGCGAAAAATAAATCGATAAAAAAAATACACTTTGAGCTCCGAGATGATAAGGCTCCGCCTAGGCTGTTGTATTTTCACGTGACATCATGACGTGACATGAAGCCGATTTTTCTGGAGTAACGGATGTCGCCACTCGCCAGAGCAAAGATCTTTGGCCAGAGCCAAGCGGCTCCTTTCACTTTGAGAATATTACTTTTTGCTTTGAGAAAAATACATATACGCATGTTTATCCGTATCAATTTGATTAAATAAGAAAAATTTTTATAAAGCGATGAATAATTTATTTGCTGTCGTTTCCTGCTCGTGATAAATTAACACGCTAGAAACAAAACAAATTTGATCTGGGAGCTACTTGCGTTCCGGTACCGGTAATTTTAAATGTCAACGGGTTTGTTTTCATAACACTTCCGAGGCTGAAGCGGATGAAGCTTTTCGCAGAATGACAGTACGTGAAATCGTGAGTATTGCAAACCCTATGAAATACCTTTTATAAAGCGAATTTGATAAGAAAATCATTTACTTGAAAATATAATTTTTTGAGGTAGGAACTTAAATTGTTTTTCTAATTTAATTCGATCTATCTTTCATTTTGTTACTGTGTTTATTTTAGTTATGACACGTGCTGAATGTAGGAACAAAGACATTTAATCGACGTAATTTATTCCTGGCATCACATCGTTTTCATTTTTACGAAATAAACTGCTCTTTGTTATTTGTTCCAAAGTCGATTTATGTATTTTCAAAAACATTTGAATGTTACTGGCTTTCACATTTTTTTTGTATTTTTATACCAACAATTTATAATAATTTATATAAAAAATTAGTCCGTATTTGAAGTTTTAATATTACCTGAAAATTATTGTTGAAGATATTTTTTTAAGTGTAGACGGTCACTAAGAATCTTTGTAAGGAGCAATTTCTTGAAACAGACAATTAATTGACCCATATTTACGCTAAAACTAAGGACACCTGTTCATATAGACTAATTTCTGGATTTAAAAAGCAAACAAATTATCGATAATAAAAACTCCAATCCAATTTCCCTTCTAGCCTTTTTTTATTTGTCGAATTTACTTTCTCAACAACATAATCAATCAGCAAGTAAATTTATCTGGAAAATTAAAATTGAGTTGTTTTTGGAAATTATTTTGTTAATCCAAAAATTAGGCTACGTGAATGGGTAACCCAGTGTATTACGAATTTTAATTTACAATAAGAGAATTTAGAAATCTTGTTCTTAAGAAAAAGATGTTATCTTTATTATTGATACCCTTTTTGATCTTCAAAGTACGTTGTTATTGTTTGGATGGTAAGCCCTTGTAGAAACCGCTCCAGGGGACATTTCTTAAATATTCCTTGGAAAAATAAAACAAACTATAATCGTACTGAACTGCTGGGATCTTTTAAGGCAGATCGTGCTCTTCGTTCCAAGTTTAGACACAAAGAAATAGCTGGGTTTAAAAGGAGTTCGTTGCCTTTCTGCGATTCATTTGTACACGAACATTTCGCAGAAAAGCGTCTTAGAAATTCCTTAGTGAAATTCAAAATTGAAAGGTCCCAATTAATTCTTTGTTTATATTTATTATTTATGCCTTAGAAGAAAAAAATTACGTGTCCTCAAATGTAACAATCAGTGAAAATACTAAAATTTCGGAGTGATAATTTAGGAAATCGAAAATAATACACACGATCGACTGACATTGTAAATTATACGCATTAGGTAAACACAGTAAACAAAAATATTTTCATAAGTATAATAAAAAATTTCATTTTACCACAATATTTTGTGACGATATTTCTGCTACAAAAAAAGAACTGTTCTGTATTTCAAATTAAGAGAATGATCTTATTTTGAGGAAACGTTGAATATAGAAATGAAGAATTGGTTTTAATTTCTAATGTTTTTCTGAAATGAACATAACCTAAGAATTTAATTATGGAACTTTTGAATAAAATGATTATAAATATAGAAAATAATAAACATAAATATAAATAAAATATTCGAATGGTTTTGAAGCTGATAAAAATTATGGTTAAATGTAAAAGAAGGATTTTGAAATTTACCTGAATTATTAAAAATATTTAAATTTTGACAGATGAGAGTTCCTAGTCGAAATCTGGTGCCGCAGCGAGTGCAGAATGAATTTTTGCCCAGGGGGCAAAATGATGTATCGGCTTTGCAAAGAGGTTTAAACGGTTACATGCAGGATTTGTCAAGGTCTCAAGACCTACCTCGGGGAAGCGACGCGACGTCAAGCGGACAGCTGTCACGTCGAGCGCGTAGTATCAAAATGGGTGCCGCGGCAAGAGAAAAACACAAGGAAAAGTTCCTGAAGTGTCCCGCGATTCACTCCAGTTTTCGCCATGGAGAAGTTGCAAACGAAAAAGAAATCGTTTATCAACATCCGGATCACTGTGCTCAAGGATTTCCGATTTTTGAGGATATTCGAAGGCAGGGCAAACTTTGTGACGTAACTCTCAAGGTAACATAACCTCACTTTAATACATATACAGCACATACTTTTGCTTCGATTTTTTACTTTTTAGGTCTATTTTGTGAAATGTAGGTGCTTCATCGCATATCGTATTCTATTAGAAATATTTATATCATTTTTTATATTTAAAATCATGTTATTCCGAGGCTTTGCAGTTATAATGGGCTCGAAATTCCGATCTGTCAAAATCTATGTGCGCGTCAAATTTTTTGTTTATTTTCCTAAGTCAAAAATTACATAGATATTTTTTTGGACTAGGATGACAACACATTAAACTGAATTAATATTTCAAGCAAAATAATATTGTGTATTGTGTGAATTTCGTAATCAAAATTACCCTAATGTATTTAATACTTGTTAAAAGAGTATAAGTTGTGACTCATTCAAAATTGAAAATCTAGTATTTTTCAAAATAATGATCGAATCCATTTCAAATCATTTAAATCAGAGAATCATTCACATCTTAAATATGTTGTTTTTCAAAGGAAAAAAGACGGCCCATATTTTACTGTTCCGAGAACAAAATAATTAATTTTTTGGGTTTTCCAAAAAAGAACAGTTTTTTCTTTAAACCTTTTATAACTTAAGGTAAGTGAGATGTTTCACTTTTCGACCCTGATTCTTTCTGCTGAGGTTAAATGTCCTTTTTCGAAATCCGTGGGAAAATAACCAAAATCTTGAAAATTGACAAAATTACGACAGTTTTTCTGAAACGATTAAAAGTAAATTTCATGCAGGCCCAACTATTTTTCGGGTCAAGAGAGTTTGTTTTCAAAAAATTGAATTTACGCATTTTCCTTACAAACAACGACAGATTCGACAAACTGATGGGGAAAAAACTGCCCTTTTCAAGAAGTTCTGTCAAAAATACCCCTCACTCTTTTGTGATATCTTGTATCCTTCGCGAGAAAAATTTAAAAATCCAATTTTTCGAGAAAAAAAATTTGATGGCTACAAACATGATTTGGCCTCCATAAAACTTACCGAATGTCTTCTTTATATAAACAGGAATATTTAAAAAATCTTGGATAAAATAAAATTTGTTTGCTCATAAAATCGACGTTTCATATTTTCGAGATTCATCCGGGAAGAAGTCGAATTTAATGGAAACCCAGACTTTCTTTATTTTATGCAATATTAAAAAAAATTCCTGCTTACATAAAGAAGACATTCTGCAAGTTTTATGGAGGCTCAACAATTTCAGCACAGAAAGCTTAAATATCTCACTTAAGTCAAAAGTTGTAAAGGTTTAAATATAAAACTTCTGTTTTTTGGTAAACAATTCATTTTAAAAACATATTTCAGAGGCGAATGATACTGTGATTTGAACCAGCACTACCTGTATGATTTGAAATGGATTCAGTCAAATACAATTACGAATTACATCTTCCAGTGATGAATAAATTTATTAATTTATAACAATATATAATTAGTCAATTTAAAGTCTTTCTTACCTACTTAGTGAAAAACAAGATGCGTTCAAGTTAATTTTTTCATTAGTAAAGCGGTAGAACTAGATTAAAATGATTAGATAAGTATCAAGAATTGTTGATTCTTGATAACATCTGGAGGGTGATCTATTGAAAAATACATTTATGTACCTGAAGAGACCGAACTCGGAGTAATTTAATATTTAATTTCACTTACACGAATTTATGAAATGTCCAAAATTTAAATCCTTCGAAATTATTCAGTTAAAAATTTAAAATCGTAATAGAAGTTTGGTATTTTTAAAGATTATTATTTTATAATACAATAATTGAAGACAGGATAATGCCAATTGGATAAGGGCCAAAAATAACATTTTATAGGATGACCAAACAAGTTTTCCATCTGATAAATTTAAAAACTGCGAACACTTTGATATGCCAAAATTTCGAAAAATGTTGGTACTGGCATTTCAGAATTTATGAAAATATGAGAATGAAAACTGGATAAGGACCAAAAATGAAATTATTTCTATACTACATTATAGAAAATTGATCTCAACATTATAAAGCAAATGGCCATTATTCACAATGTTTCATGGAGGTGAAAACATGTGTAAGATAAATTTTCTGTGTATGAGGGCGGAAAAACCAAATGGTCATATTTCATATTTTTTAACTTAATTTTTTTAGTTGAAATCATTAAAAATAGAATTTCGAAAACTTGCTCCTTATTCAGCCTGCATTCGGGTCATTACAGAGTAGATCGTCTGGACATGTGTGACAAAATTATATTATCATATAATGAATCAAATTTTCATTTGGTAAGAACACATTTTAATTTACGTACAAATTTCATACAAAAAGTAAATATAAAATACTGATTTGAAATATGAAATTTTGAGGTTTTCAACTTGATATTTCTCCGTCATTATTATGTATAAATAATGCAATTCAACTTTATTTTAAAGATATGTCCCTAATTTCAATAATTTCAATCAAAATTCAAGAGAACTACATAAATTTATGTATAAAACAGGCTGGTGAAAACCGTTAGTTTGGTTAAATCCTTAGTTTTCTCCGTTGAATATCTAATGAGTAAAATAGAAAAATGTTCCATTTTCGGGATATCTTCAGATGGTCCAACTTTGCTCATCCCATGAAGTTTTCCGACGGGGCCTGAAGTTAGCTCATTAAATTCAGTTGCTTTAGTTTTCAAATTTAATAATTTTGGAAAATTGCAGTTTTTTTTAAAATTAGGTCCTGGTTTGTTCTTTCTTTATTAGGGAAATAAATTTAGTTAATGTTTAATTTTAAGTTAACTAATATCCGTACATAATTTTTAGGAAAACTTTTCAATTTGATAAAATTATTCAATTTGAGAACTAAAGCAATAGAAATTATGTGTCAACTTCATTCTTATTATCTTATCGTTTTGAACCACATAAAAGAGGGTCAAGCAATTTCTCAAGTATTGTAAAGTATAAACCATACGAGGTCCCATGAAAAAACTTTATGGGATGAGCAGAGTTGGACCATCTATATGTTTGAGGGGAATCAGGTGTTTGAATTAAAAAATGAATTATTAATTAGTTAACATTATTTTTTTCGTTTGTTAAAAAGCATTTTGTCAAATCTGTCGTTCTTTGTAAGAAAACTGCAAAAATTCAGTTTTTTGAAGAAAAAAAATATCGTCCCCATGAATTGCAAAACGAGGTAAGTTTTTTAAAGAATGGCTTTCTTAAGAAATCAGCTAAATGCGGGAGTTTAGGAAAATCTTTCATTTCTCAAAGTTCCTTGTATATTCACGAATTCAGAACATTTTTAGGTAATTTCTCTAAATTTCTAGAGCGTTAATATAAAAATATATTAAATAGTATAATTTGAAATATTTGTTACAAAGCGAATTGTGGTGCCAATCAAGAAGGTGGGCTTGTTTTAAATATGGAATAAAGTGTAACTGTCTTTGCCACCAGAGTGCTTCCTGCTGTAACAAATAATTCATATATTTTTGTTTAATTAATAGAAAGTGCAGGTACTTGATACTTAAATTTTTGAAGTTTTTAATGGATCAAAGTTGTGATAAATAATATGCAATCAACTTTAACATATTTTTTAAAAAATGTTAACTTTAGACGAATTGTAAAATAAAATAAAGACTAATTATAAGCCTAAATTTCATATATTTATAAATACCTAAAAAAACGCTCTAGGAATTTAGAGAAATAACCTGAAAGTGCTCTAAATTCCTGAATAAACCGAGAATGTAGAGAAAAGGTAACAACTGAATAGAAGATTTTTCTAAACTCTCTCATTTAGCTAATTCTTTAAGTTTTTAGCCAAAACCCTGATTTTCCTAAATCCTTATGCCATACATAAAGGCATGCAATTCTCTTAAATTTTGATTAAAATTGTTAATATTAGGAACATATCTAGAGAATAAAATTGAATTTAATTATTTTTACATAATAATGACGAAGAAATATCAAGTTGAAAACCTCAAAATTTGATATTTCGAACCAGTATTTTGTATTGAAATTTTGTAATGCAGTGTACATGCCATTTTCGCAAGGCAGACCAACATTTAAAAATCATTTTTAGAAAGGGAAATAAATGTTAGCACTTATACCTTGTAAAATTCAACTCTGGGAACATTCAGGAACATGTCCTCATTTACAATATTTCAATCCAACAATTATAAATTGATTGAAAATTATTTCTCAGGTTGACGACCAGAGTTTCAGCGCCCACAGAATTGTTCTGGCAGCTACAATTCCTTACTTCAACGCCATGTTTCTGAATAACATGGCTGAGAGTAAACAAAAGGACATAACTTTGCAAGGAGTGGACTCGACGTAAATAGAAATTTCTTATAAAAAATATATTTCATTATTTATTAAATTCTAAATTGCCATACCGATTTGCTGATTTTTGTTTCTCAGAGCCTTGGAAGCCTTGATTAACTTCGCATATAGTGGTCGCATCACCCTCACAAATGAAAACGTTCAGAGTATAATGATCGGAGCGTCTTTTTTTGCTCTTCACAAAGTGAAAGACGTCTGTGCTGAATTCTTACAAACACGTTTTCACCCTCACAACGTTTTAGGCATCAGACATTTCGCTGATACCCTGAGCTGTGCGTCTTTATTGGAACAAGCTCACAAATACATCCAACATTACTTCCAGGAAGTTTCCATGGCTGACGAATACTTAAATTTGTCGTTTCACGATTTGAAAGAATTAGTCTCCAGTGACGAATTGCACATAACTTCTGAGCAGCAAGTTTTTGAAGCTGTTATTAGGTGGGTTAAGCATGAAGAGCAATCTAGAGTGAAGAATTTGCCTGAGTTGCTCGCTCTCGTGAGATTACCTCTTCTTTCGCCAGAGTATTTGGCTGATCATGTTGCCAAGGAAGATCTCATCAGGAGTTCTCATCAGTGCAGGTGCGATAAGTAAAAATACTATACATTTCTTTCAGTCTTAGATTTAATTTTAGTTCGAAATTTTAATGTTCAATCTGTTTTTAGAGATTTACTAGACGAAGCAAAAGACTATCATCTCCTTCCACACAGACGCTACTTACTAGATAGTTTCAAATGTCGCCCCCGGTGTTGCAACTACACAATGGGTCACATTTTTGCAGTAGGAGGCCTTACGAAATTTGGAGATTCCTTGAGCACAGTCGAAGTTTATGATCCTTTCACTGGGAAGTGGAAGACTTCAGAAGCCATGACCATGTTGAGAAGCCGAGTCGGCGTAGCTGTTCACAAAAACAAACTCTATGCTTTTGGTGGTTACAACGGCTCGGAAAGACTTTCCACTGTCGAGGTTTATCATCCAAACCTGAAATCGTGGAAGATTATTGCTCCCATGCATTGCAAAAGGAGGTATGTTTTTTTAACGAGTGGTTTGGTATGGTTGAGGAGGAACATGGGCAACTTCCAGATCATAATAATATCTGGAAAAATAGTTGTAAATACGTTCTTATAAATTACAAAGAAAATTTGAGAAGATTACTCATTTCGTCAGACTTCTATAATACTTATAATTAATTTTACCATCATTTTTCACTAGGAGAAAGTCATAATTATGCATTATAACATCTCTACAGTAGCTCTTTACTGGGTTAAATTCAATTAAATATGATTAATGAAGTTTTCATTGACACGAAAAACTCGTGATTGGTTTTGGCAACTGATGGGAAATTGGAAGCAATTTGACTTCATTTTTGGTCTATTGTTATGTTGGTACCCCTGTTAGCATTAAAATATTTAATGTGTTGGTTTCCTAACAAATTAAGGTCCTCATGCAACGTTGACAAATTGCACGTCAATTTTCGTTAACAAGCTGAATTACACTACTTCATAATAAATTATTATTTATTATATATTAATCGATGATGAATTTTCAGTTGTTTAATTTTTAGGACGTTTAGAAGGAGAGATAATTTAAAGTTGATAGAAGAATAGAAAAGTCTTAAGACTTCACAAATCATCAATGTCTCCTCTATCAGGAAGCAATATATTTGCTAATTAATCATAATGGGGAAGCAAAGTGCTCATCAAATGAGCACCATACAATTAAAAATACAGACAAAGTGGAAACACCCGAGATAGAATTCACAGCTAGTTACGTTTTTTTTTACAAAGTTTCGATTTATTTTTCAAGAGTCATAAACAGAAAAAAAGAGAAAACAAAGATGCTTTCAGAGATTCTCTTCGATGATACTGCTTCCAAGTACTTCCTAAACGATTTATTTGCTAATCTTGTTAATTACAGACATCGACAGCGAAGAAATGGTTAATGGTTTAATCGAGAAATTAAACCCGAAAGTTTAACTAATTCTATACTTGAAAATCATAAACATCTTATTTTCTCCAAAGTTCACTTGTTGAAATTGGAATATTTAAAAAAAGGCCTTTCTCCAGAAAACATCAAGAAAGTCTTAAAAGTTAGATGTTTGTGTAGACTCTAGTTTTTACAAACAAAATTTTAATTAATTTAGAGCTGATTTTTATATGGCAGGGTTTTAGGTAATAGCAAACTGCATATATGTATTGAAATAATTCTTATCTGCATAATTTTATTATTTTCGTGAATAATATTATTTTTAATTTCTGATTTATGTACACTATAATATTTTTTTTAACTGACATTAAAAAGTATTTTGAACTTTTCAGAGTTTTTAACTGATGAAAATACGTTACAAAACCAATGTTAAAATTTCAAGGTAACAAAAACAGAAAATTAAGAGTTTTTTGAAATATCTTTTTCTTATTATTCCTTTCTAGCTTAGTTAGAAAAATACTTCGAATAATTCAGGGTTCTATACTAAAAAAATATACGCTATAAAAAAATGGACAAGAATAAGGAATCCAAATTTACTTACTGATAAAAATACATTTTACATAAAATGTTGAATATGAGTATTTTAACATTTTATTGGTTATCTATTTTTCAATCTTTCATTTTCTTGCATTTTATCTGATGAAAATATATATCATATAGTTTGTGGAAAAGTTGCTAAGAAAAGGCGCTACTGTTCTTTAGAGGGCACTTTCGTGAAACTTACGAAATATCCTATATCCATATGATATAAAAAGTTTTCAATAATAAATGAAATCTCCTTTTTATACACTTTTCTCGAAAAAATTCAATTTTTTACCTAAAATTTAACTACTGAACAGCTGTGATCCTTGTGACTTTCATAAGTTTGCTGATTATCTTGGATTTTAAAATAGCAATCTTTTGAAAAAATTTTTAATGGTTTAGGTTTTATTTTAGAAGAATAATGTTAAGTTTTTAAGATTTTAAAATGCTTCGAAAAAGAATCTGGAAGATTTTTTCCGGGGAAAAGTTCAAATGATTTTTTATTTTGAACAATTAATTTTAAGGAAAAATTAGAAAAGCTTTCAAAACATTCAAAAAGGTTTCCTAAAATTTTGAAACAGAATGTTGAAGATTTTAAAGTAAAAATTTTCAATTTTGCAAGATTAAAAATTTTTAGAAATAATTCGAGTAAATTTAGGCGATATTCAGAAGTTTTAAAAAGATTTAAAAATTATGATAAATTTTAAAAAATTAACAAAAAAATTTAGATATAATAAAAATAATAAAATAAATAAAAATGAAATAATATCGTGAAAAAATTAGAAGCTTTTTACGAATTTTGAAAGGTTTCAAATCAACAATTTCTACAAAATAAAAAAAAGGTTGTTAAGATTCATGGGAAAATTTTAAATAATTTTGTATCTTGTTGATTACAGACCTCGACAGCAAAGAAATGGTTAAATCGATAAATTAAACCCTAAAGTTTAACTAATTCTATACTTGAAAATCAAAAACATCTTATTTTCTCCAAAGTTCACTTCTTGAAATTGGAATAAAGTTCGTGTAAACTGCAGTTTGTAGAAGAAAACTTTTAATTAATTTAGAGCTGATTGTTATATGGCAGGGTTTTAGATAATAGCAAACTGCATATTTGAAATAATTCTTATCTTCATAATTTTATTATTTTCGTGCATAATATTTTTTGTTTATTTCTGTTTTTTACATTATAATTTTTTTAGCTGACATTAAAAAAGATTTTGAACATCTGATACTTTTCAACGGATGAAAATACATTAGAAAAGCAATGTTAAAGTTTTAAGATAACAAAAACAGAAGAGTAGGAGGTTTTTGAAACATCTTTTTTCAATTATTCCTTTCTAGCTCAGTTAGAAAAATACTTCGAATAATTCAGGGTTCTATACTAAAAAGCATACGCTATAATAAAATTGACAAGAATAAGGAATCAAAATTTACTTACTGATAAAAATACATTTAAATAAAATTATACATATGAGTTTTTTTAAAACTTTATTGGTTATCTATTTTTCAATCTTTGATTTTCTTGTGTTTTATCTGATGAAAATATATATTATATAGTTTGTGGAAAAGTTGCTAAGATAAGCGCTACTGTTCGTTAGAGGGCACTTTCGTGAAACTTACTAAATATCCTATATCCATATGATATAAAAAGTTTTTAATGATAAATGAAATCACCTTTTTATACACTTTTCTCGAAAAAAATCCCCTTTTTTACCTAAAATTTAACTACTGAACCGCTGTGATCCCTTGAAACTTTCATTAGCTTTCTGATTAAATATCTTGGATTTTACAATAGTAATCTCCGATGTATATAATTCTGCTGGGTTAGGTCCATAAGACACAAGATTTATTTAAATACTTATATTTTCTACACAAGGTGGTTTAGTTAGTGGCTTCAAAACTGAAAAAATTCTTATATTTTACAAAATGACGCGGAATTAATGCAAGTTTAACATATTTCAAGGGCATTAAAGAATCTTGTATTTTAGTAATGGCATGTTCCTCCTTAAATCTTGTAAAGTCAGCTTCTTCTTTGATTATTAATTGAATATTTGTTTTGATAGTGCTGTAGGCACAGCAGCTCTGAATGATTTCCTCTACGTCTGCGGCGGATATGATGGAGTAGCGTCTTTGGATACGGTGGAAAGATATTGTCCTGAATCTGATAAGTGGAAGATGGTCAGTTCTATGAACAAGCATCGCTCTGCTGGCGGAGTCGTTGCTTTTCAAGGATATGTTTATGCTTTAGGTGGACATGATGGGTTGTCCATATTCGATTCGGTAAGAATAATTTAAACCAGGAGTAGTATTTCATTTTCTAATCACTCTAATCATTTCTAATCATCTATATTTGATTCAGGTGGAGAGGTATGATGCTCAAACTGACACGTGGACCGTTGTGAAACCGATGCTCACAAGAAGATGTCGTCTTGGGGTTGCTGCTCTGAATGGAAAGCTTTACGTTTGTGGAGGCTACGACGGATCGACTTTCCTACAATCTGTTGAAGCCTATGATCCCGTGACTGATAAGTAATTTCCCTTTTAACATATTTTTCCAGCTGCTTGCGTATCTCATAGAGAAATAGAATTTTGTACTCTGAGTGCACGATATTTCGAAAATTGTAATTAACTATTTTGAAATTAATTTACGCAGATGGGAATTCGTAGCACCAATGACAGTGAGACGTAGTCGAGCAGCGCTTGTAGCAAACATGGGAAAATTGTGGGCAATCGGCGGATATGATGGAGATTCGAATCTATCTACTGTCGAGGTTTACGATCCCGATACAAATTCCTGGTCTTTCGCAGTACCGATGTGCGCCCACGAAGGAGGCGTAGGTGTCGGAGTAATTACAATCTGCTAATATATAAGCGATTCTTCCACTAAGAAATGATATGAACTTACCAATCATGATTTCGTTAATTTAAGAATGAACTCTTGATTCTTATGATATTCAACAAAATATATTTTTGACTATACCTTTTTTTTAACTTGAAGAAAAACTGTTGCCATTGGCGAATAATTTTAATTAGTGATACCTATTAATTAGTATCCTAGAGTTAATCTCTTCTCTGAAATCTTTGTTAATGTTAACAATTTAGAGAGATTGAGACTTTTCTGTGATACAATTTATAGGTCCTCTTTTATTGATCTCAAAATTTTTTTATTTGCTATTTAGTTTATTTAACTTGTACTACTTACAATTTGATTTATTTATTAAATATATGTTAATTTAATCATTGTGTGTGAATGCATTTCTGCTAGGTCAATATTTTTAACGTATGTGTGATCTCTTGGCCTTTGAAACAAATAATAAGTGACTTAAATGTAAATTAATAGATAAGATTATGGAAGGAAAATTACGCCCGTTGTGAAGATTTAATCTTCCAAGTTTTCCAGAAGAGCATTTATTATTTACACTACTGAGTGCTGGAAACTGCGAACAGCGGTAGTCTCGTAGTGTTAGGCCAACTAAATAATTCTGTAAAATATTTAGCCTAGGGATTTATTAATTAATTTTGTATGATCAGTGAAGTTGGAGGAAATGGTGATTTTTAAAATATTTTTTTCAAGTTTGATTCAGCAACAAATTAATGGTAAAACCGAATAAACTCATTTAATTCCCAAAACTCAAGTTTCAGGTCGCTGCAAGTTCGGTAATTATTTTCTTGTAAATCGTACTTTGTAAAAAAATAAAGATGTAAAACAAAAATATTTGTTGATTATTTATTTACAATCAAGTTTTTATAATTTTTTCAGGCTAGGAACATTTTAAAGTTTTGTTTGAAAATTTATAAAAGAACATGCAATGAGTAAAATCCAAGATTTTTTAATATCCTGCAGATATGTTAAACTTGTATTAATTCCGCGTCATTTTGCGAAATATAAGATTTTTTTTACCACCATGTATAGAAAATATAAGCCTTTAAATAAACATTGTCGCTTATGGATCTCACCTAGCAGAATCCTATCCAACCCTATTTAAAAAAAATTGATGTTACCAAATATCGCGAAAATATCGGACACATTTTTATTGAAAACCTGATTGGTTGCGACACTGCGTGGATATGACTTTTAGGGGCTGTTTTCAGTTTATTTATCTATTAATAAAGATTTCGAATTTTCGGCACCATACATTTTATAAATCGAAAATTCCAAATAAATAATTTCATTTCATCATAGAATTTATTTCTAAATTCTTCAACAAATTATTGATAACAGAGAAAATTGTAATTATCCAATTAATAATTATCCAACAGCCATACCACGCTGAAAAAACCAGTTCTCGTCAGATCACTAAAGTTAAGCAGCGTTGGGCGCGGTTAGAACTTGGATGGGTGACCATTCGAGAAAACTGAGTGCTGTTGGCACATCGTGGGTGTGGTGAGCCCACACTTGTAGTTATTTACTACAAGTTTATCAACCTAGAAACACTACCCGAATCGGGTAGTGTCACGCCTACCCCGAAAGGGAAATGGCTTAATGGTATACATACATAAAATATTTTTAAATATTGGGAAATCATTCTGTTCTCAACATTTTACTACCACACTGTAATTTGTAAAGTTTTTCACATTTTCAAAAGATAAGACAAATTAAATTGTCGGCAAAAACTTAGAAGAATTCGAAAAAAAATTAGAAATTTGTAAATAATTTTGAAATATTTGCGGAGCTTAAATTTCATTTCAGATTTCTGGGAAAATGTTAAGGGGTTTAGGTTTTGTTTTAAAAGAATATTTTTAAGTTTTGAATCTTTCAAAATGTTTCGAAAAAGAATTTGGAAGATTTTAAAACAATTTTTTGAATTTTGCAGGATTTAAAATTTTTTTAGGAAAACTGAATTTTGAAGGTTGTCAACAGAATACAAAAAATTTTAGGAGTCCTGGGAAAGTTTCAAATGATTTTTTTTTGTTTTTAAATTAATTTCGAAGAAAAATTGTAACAGATTTCAAAACATTTAAAATGATTTCCTAAAATTTCGAAACAGAATATATGAGATTTTAAAGCAAAAGTTTTCAATTTTGCAGGATTAATTTTTTTTTAAATAATTCGAATACACCTAAGAGATATTTAGAAGTTTCATAAAGATTTAAAAATTAGGATGAACTTAAAAAGATTTTCAAACAAAATTTTTAACAGAATGTAGATTTTGGAAAATGTCGTGAAAAAATTAGAAACTTTTTAGGAATTTTGAAAGGTTTCAAGAGAATAAAAAAAGTTTGTTAAGATTCATGGAAAGTTTTCAAATGCTTTTTAAGAATTTTAAAGGAGGTAAGATAATGAAAACATTTCTTTATATTTATGGGAAAAATTAAAATGATTTTTTATTTTTGAAAAGATTTCGAAACATTTCAATAGAATTCCAAAATTGTAAAAGAAGTGTAAAAGATTATAAAGCAATTTTTTTAATTTGGCCGAATTTAAAAAATATATATTAAAATTAAACAAATAAATAATTTAATAAATTAAGAATATATATAATAAATAAATTTTTAAATAATTAATTAAAATTGAAAAATATTAAAATTAATAAAATAATTTTTAAGAGAAAATTGAAAAAGATTTAAAAACGTTTCAAACGACTTCCTAAAATTTCAAAAAAAAGTGTAGAAGATTTGAAAGCAACGTGTTTCCATTTGGTAAGATTAAAAAATGAAAAAATCTAGTAAGGGGCTGTTAAGCGTAATTTTCCCTATTCTTGACACCCCCCCCCAATTGTAAGCATATTTTTGCATTACGAATAAACAACAATAAACATTTATTCACCCCCCCCCCCCGCCCCAATTCTTACGTAATACTTGAATAGCCCCTAATTTCAAGAGATATTTAGAAGATTTGAAAAAATTCCAAAATATTTTTAAACTTGACAAGATGTGAAAAATTGTTAAAAAATGTAAAATTTTAAAGATTTCATACAAGAACTTTAGAAGCTTTAAAAGAATTTCCCAAGGTTTAAAGAGAATAAAAAAAAAATTTAACTTTGCATGAGGACGCCAATTTGGTGGGATTGTGGAAAACTCATAGAATATTTTGAATGCCAACAGGGGGACCAACATGATAACACAACAAAAAATGAGATCAAATTGCTTCCAAATTCCGTTCAATTGCCAAACCACAATTTTGTCGTGTCATTTAGCGAAAACTTCAATAATCGTATTTTTATCATATTTAATTGAATTTATAAAAGTTGAATTTTTAGAAATTGCCGAAGCGCAATATATGTACTATTATGAATTACTCAAAAAATAAACAATCTTTTCAACTCTTTTTTTTTGTATTTTATAAGAACAACGTATTTACAACTGTTTTTCTAGATATTATATTATGATCTCATAGTTGCGGATTTTTAAATTTACCGCCTAAAATATTGAATTGTACTGCTGTGACGTCATTGATATTGATGACGTCTTCAACTTTATCGAGCAGAAGAATGGCCGAAGAATGAGAACGGGAAAAGTGCAAGTGCTCGTGATTGTGTGATTAAAATTAATTTGTGGTGACTTATAACACTTTTGTGACACAAACATATCAGGAAAATGTGGTTAGAAGAGTGTGATAGTTTCGCGGAACTATGTCGGGGTTACCTGCCTTATTATTTATTAATAGTGTTACCTATTTTTATTATAATATCACCGGCCAACCCCGTGGCAGCTTCTCACGAGTTTCCCGTTTTTCGGATGCACCAGTACGACTTACATGGAGTTCCCCATGGTAAAAAACCTTATCTAATAATTGAGTGGCCCTTTAAATTCTTTGGAAAATTTCCTAACCTCAAAGATTTTTGGCCTTGAGCGCATTGAGGTTTAAAGAATTTTTGTGACTAAAAATTGTCTTTAATTCTCAGGGTGTCGTAGTGCTCCAATTTCTTTAGAAGCTAGATCGCTCACAGGATGGAGCACTTCCAGGCATTGTGTTGTCACTAGTATTTTGGATATTAAGCCAGATATATATCAAAATATCCGAGTTAAAGCTGGGGCTTTGATTATCGTTCTTCCTGAAAAAATGGATACTCTGAGTGAGGAACAGAGACAGGTTCGCTCCTTTCTATACTGTTATTGATTGGCTTGATTTGATTGCGTATTTTGGTTTATTTAGTGAAATGTATGTACTTGTTTGGACTTCACTTTAAAAAAGAGATCAATGTCTAGAATTCTCAAAAAATGTATGTACCTAAAGTTCTGAACGATCAAATGAACGAAATATTTTTTCCCATTTCTATTTTACCCATAAATATTGTTCCAACTACAATGTAAAATAATACAATATAAGTTTCCTTGGATAATCTATTATTCCCAATATAAACGAACAAACATTTTAGCACTTTTTCTAGTTTACCACCAGTAAAAAATTTGGTACATTTGAACGTTCAGAACTTGAATCCAGTGTTGGGTAGTAACTTTTTATAAGTAACGAGTAACGAAGTTACTAAAAAGTTACATTATTTGTAACTTTTAGGGTAACTTCGTTACTATTTTTAAAAGTAACTCTTTACGTAAATTAGTTACGATTTTTGCAGTAACTTGGGACTTTAATTTTAGTTACTTTGTTTTTTTTTGTATACCTCCCATCAAGAGAGGTTTATGGGTTAGTTAGGGGTAGAAAATTAATCTCTTTTGGTTGAGGATTCAGCTGTTTTGTTGAAAATTCATGTATTTTGGTAAAAAGTTCTACTATTTGGGTGAAAAGTAACTTTTTTATTGAAAATTAATTATTTTCGGTTTTAAAATTAAACTGTTTTGTACAAAATTCGTCTTTTTGGTTTGAAAATATAAAAAATCAGTGGAAATTCTTTTTCTTTCTTCATTCAAAATTCGGCTTTTTTCGTTTAAAAATTAATCTGTTTTGGTAAAAAATCTCATCTTTTTTGGTTGAAAATTCAACTATTTTGGTAGAAAATTAATCTGATTTGATTGAAGATTCAGCTATATTGTTGAAAATTCGTCTTTTTTGGTTGAATTCAACTGTGTTTGATTTCAAATAAAAATCTTGTTTGGTTCAAATATTTTGGTTGAACAGTGTTGTTTTTGGTCGGAAAATTCATCTCTTTTGGTAACACAATTTCCGTAGAGGATTCAGCTATTTGGTTGAAAATTCGTCTTTTCTGGTTGAAATATTGACTTCTTGGTTGAAAGTTGAACTACTTTGTTAAAAATTTAGTTGTTTGGTTGAAGATTCATAATTTTAGTTGAAAATTCATCTCTTTGGTTGAAAATTTAAATATTTTGTTTCAAACTGTTTTTCTTGTTGTTGTAGAAAATGCAACTATTTGATTAAAAATTAACTTTTTTGTTGGCAATTAAATTTTTGGTTGAAAATTAATATTTGTTGTATGAAAATTCAACTATTTTATTGAAAATTCATGTATTTTGTTAAAAAGCAACTACTTAAGTAGAAAATCCAGGTATGTTAAGCTGGCACAACACTATTGAGGTATAGAGATGTAACCTATTTCATAATTTAGGGCTCATTTAGGGCTAATTTGGGCCCCTATTCCCGAATTTAGGGCTCTTTTATTTTTTGAAAAAATTAGTGTTTGCGCTAGCTTAACGTTAAGCTAGC